>PVJX010015653.1:0-42089 GCA_004027295.1 Dolichotis patagonum
TATAGCAGCACAATTTGTAATAGCCAGATCTTGGAAACAACCTAAGTGCCCATCAACTGAGGAATGGATAAAAAAGTTGTGGCATTTTTATACAATGGAGTACTACTCAGCTATAAAGAATGATCACATCGAGATATTTATAAATAAATGGACACGACTTGAGACCATTCTCTTAAGTGAAATAAACCAAACTCACAAAAGTAAATACCATATAATCTCCCTAATATGAGATTTGATAAGAGTATATAAGACTTTATGGTAAGCATGAGTCCCCATCTCATAGCTTCGAAGTCTTTCAAAGTTTTAAATCATCAGTTGGGATGGTGTTATCCTGTTTTGTTTGACTATATCATATGTGATGATATGAACAGCTGTTCTGAAGAAAACATTATGACAGCTACTGCTGATTTAATATTATCCTTCTTAGAAGTCCTACCATGCTTTTTTTTTGTTCTATTACCCTTGGTTCTATCTACCACATTGTGTCTCATTGGAATTTGAATATGTGTGATAGTTCAAACAAATTTTTTTCTTTTTTGTCAAAAATGAGATATTATAATACCCATTGATCATTTTCTGTTATTCGGTTCAGAAAGCCCCGTAATTCTTTCACTATATGCATGCCTTTATACTATTGTGTTATGTTTGATATTATTGTAATTGAAACTATGCTCAACTATAGCAGAGTAAGAAATACGGTGTTAGCTACTGTTGATGTCCAGTTGACTTAATGTAAAGTACTGTGTTGCCTATGTTGTCCTCTTCTGATCTGCTCTGTACTGCCCCCTTTTGTTTTATTCTTTTTTAAATTAAAAAAAAAAAAAGAAAATGAACGTTTTCATGACAGTGATGTGGGGGTGACTGTGGCCAAACACAGGACGAGGCTGGGGACAGGTGTGAGGAGGAGAACCGCTAATTTCTCTTTGCCGTTGGGCTGTGTTTCCCCACAGCCAGTGGTCCCTGGAGCGCAAGTTCCAGCAGCTCTCAAAGCCCACATCTCTCTCTCTGAGGGCCGCCGCCCCAAAGGAATGTCTCAAATGTCACAGGGTTTTTTTTTTGTTGTTGTTGGCTTGTTTATTTGGGGGTGTTTGTTTGTTTGTTTTTTCAGTACTGCCTTCATCCTAGCTACATCTGCTGTCATTATTAATGTCGTTTCTTTGTTTGTCATTTGAGACAGGTTCTCACTCTGCAGTTCAGGCTGACCTTGAGCTCACTTTGTAACTCAGGCTGGTTTCAAACTCTCAACAATTCTCCTGCCTCAGCCTGCCAAATTCTGGGATTACAGGTGTGCGCCCCCATGCCTGGCTTTAATTTCTTATTTGAAGACCAAGTCTTACTAATTGCTAAATTTCCCAGGCTGGGCTCAAACTCGGGATCTTCCTGCCTCAGCCTTCTAGAGGTCTGAGATTACAGGTGTGTGCCACCACACCTCGCTTATAAATCAATCATTTGGTGGAAATATGTATCCAGTTCCTCTCCCAGGCAAATAGTCACCTAACTCTGTTTAGTTATTGGCATTCTCTAATTGTCTCTCACCACTTTATGTGTGGTCCTTTCCCTTCCACACTGGGGTGTTTAGCAAAGCCAAAGCGAGACCCAGGCCTTCCATGTCTCCTGTAGCCACCGATGTGGCTTCCGTGTCTCCCGTAGCCCAGGGGAACTGTGGCCCTGCAAAGCACACTGCTGCCTACAAACTACAGTAGTGCAGTGTGGCAAGGACTGGGGATGTGCAAGATGGGCGAGGGGTGCACAGAGCAGGAAGCAGTCTCCAGGGACTCAGGGAAGCCCTGGCACAGACAAGGGTATGTGACAGAGGTCAGGGAAGACACACAGATTCCAGCAACCAGGAAGGGGGCGGACAGACTGTGCAGGGAGAAGAGACCGCCCAAGGACACAGAGGGAAGGGAGGATGTTCAAAACCAGAGCTGTAGCACTCAGGGAGACCAATTCTTGGAAAGATAAGTGGTGGGAGGAATTTTTAAATGGCAGAAAGGAGAGACGGTGGGAGTTGTAGGCTGGAGAGAAGGCTGGGCAGACCAAGGGATTCAAGAACCTGGTACAGCTGGAATAGGTGAAGTCCATATTAATCGGGGCCTGCCAGCCAGAGAGAGCACATAATGGGGAGAGCCAAGGGACTTTGCAGACTGATGTCTTAGGAATCCTTGTGCCGGGAGGGGTAGCACCTCAGTTACGACAGAGGGAAGGCGGGGCAGGACAGAAGGGAAGCCAAGACCTGCCTTCTGAACCCCAGCACCACGCAGAGCCTGAGGGCAGAGTGGGACAATACGGAGGCAACAATTGATTGTCCTTGGCTAGAAACTAATCTTGTTCCTTGCAGGGGTGGGGAAATTATGGAGCTAAGTGCTGACAGGGCCAGAGTGGAGCTGATCCCAGCTTGCTTTGTCGGAGGCTGTGCAATTTGGAAAAATATTTTTGGAAAGCAATTTGCATACCATCAGGTCACAGAAATGTTCAAACCATTTGACCTTGTAATTCTACACGTGGGAATTTGCCCTAGGGAAATAGTTCAAAAGGATGAAATGTTTGTGTTTATCCATCCAAATGTTAATATATTAAGCAATTAATTAGACACTACGCATTTGTACTACATACATTCCAGGAACTTTGTGAGTACGTGTCCAGTGTGGCCGTGTTTACAATAGTCAAACATAGTAAACAACCTGAATTATTTTAAGCGCCACAATGGTGTAATACAGTCTTGAGACAATCATGCAGTAGGCTAGTATGCTTTAATTCTCTGGATGCAATCAGACCTCAGAACAGCCTGCTTGCTGCTGTGGTTTAGCGCACATTCTCCTCAGTTTACTGTCTACACCTAGCCCTGATGTGACAAGTTTTCTAGCACCTGTAAGATTCAGGATCTTTCACAGTGAAGTGGGCATGAGGGTGCCACCAACCCATGGGCTTGCTGTCCAGATGGAATGACAAAAGGTGTACAAGGAGTGTGACAGGGCTCCTAGCACACAAACACTCAGTAAAAGTCAACTGTTATTTTAAACATTGTATATTAAACTACGGACCAGTAAAAAATAGACTGACAGGGACTGCCTCAAATTTAGAGCCCCCACATTTGTAGACCGGGAAATACTAGGAGTAATTAGCGTTCCGTGTTCCGTGTGTATCATCGTGCTGAAATGTTTAGCATCATAGGTGAAACTGAAAAACCAAGAAACGGGCAAAACACTTTACCCCACCGGTTAATTCAAGGAGAGTCGAAGTGACGAGTCCCTGTTTCATCTCTCCCCAGCGGTGTTTGGCCAGCGCTTAGATGAGACCGTAGCCTATGAGCAGAAGTTCGGCCCCCACCTGGTACCCATCCTGGTGGAGAAGTGTGCGGAGTTCATCCTGGAGCATGGCATGAACGAAGAGGGCATCTTCCGCCTGCCTGGGCAGGACAACCTGGTGAAGCAGCTGAGGGACGCTTTTGATGCCGGGGAACGGCCCTCTTTTGACAGGTATGCTGTGCTCACCGCAGAGTCTTGTGTCTACCTTTCCCTCCACCCGGCTCACCTGAGCGGACCCCTCTGCTCCTATCGAGCCGTAGGACTGGCACAAATGCTCCCAAGAGCCCTGGCTTGTGACAGAAGGAGCCTTCCCGATTTGAGGCCTAGGGATCAGTTAGGAGAGTAGGCTGACTTGTATGAGAAAGATGATGTGAGCCAAAACCGAAGTCCTACTGGGCAGATTCAGGTGCTATTTAGCAAGTAGCAGAAGGGGGCATTCAGAGTGGGGAGAAGGCGGGACCCTAGCTCCAGGACTGCCTTCTGGGCAGGTGAGAAACTAAGAGGAGCTAAGCTAGCTGCACAAACACATGGCGTGAGGCAGACTGCCCATGCCTGTATCCAAGGGCACTGGTGGTCCTTCTCAGCTCTGCAGAAGTGGGCAGCACAGGATTCCTCAGAAGTTTCCAAGGCCACAGTACTGTATGATTCTGAGCGTTTCGGAGGAAGTACACACCGCAGCGTGGTGCTCTGTCAGGTCTCCTGTGTGGAGAGTGCTCTTCCCTATTTGGGGCATATCAGATACAGTGATATTTCTTCCCGTCCTCTCTCTCCTCCGACCCCCACCAGCCAGCTAGTGGGGAGTTGCTTCCCTGCCATGCCCCACCCCAACACAATAGACAGTCTATTGTGCAGTGCTCACCCCAGTTACCTCCATGTACTTGTCCTGCTGGCCTAAGATTGACTGTTCTTTCTAAATCATTAGCCCATAAACTAAGACTTAATAAGAGACTCCTGAACTCCATGTAGTTTCCCCTAGAGCTTATTTAGGACAGAAGGATGGGGCTGATCCTGGGAAGATTGTGAAGACCCCGGGGTCAGGCTCATGTGGACAGTCTCATTGCTCCTCCTCGTCATTCCACACCCTGGCCTCCAATCTAACTATTCATCCTCTGAAGCTGAGGAGCCATTTGTTTCTCTCCAACCTGAGAGCCACAGTCTGTGATTGAACCAGCATACATCTATCTTTCCTGCCCTTAACACGGCAAGGCAGTGGTAGCGAACACGCCAGGGCAGTGGTAGCGAACCTATGGCACACGCCAGGGCAGTGGTAGCGAACCTATGGCACACGTGCCCCAGTGGGCTGTTTGTATCATTGAAAGTGCTAAAAGGTTCGCCATCATTGCACTAGATCTGCTTGGGAAGCAATAGGTGGAGTAGTTACTGGAACCACAGCAGGTTGTGGCCATCAAATTTGGGGACCATTCAGCGACACAATAAATTGGATTTCATATGCAGGCACCTATTCCATTGTGTCTACCACCTTTATATTCAGTTTTCTTTTCAAATTTTTAAGCAGCTTTGAGTTGATCAAAAAGATACAGGTGGGTTGTTGCAAAAACAATGCAAATGGTAAGCCAAAAGGAAAGAGGTGGTTGCTGATATTTGCCAAATAACTGCCTTAGGTGTTAGTGTGAACTCCATCAAGTCGACATGGGTGGTAGTGTTAAGCCTTTGATTCTCCAAAGATTCTTGGGGCTAGACACTCCTCGTCATGATAGCTTTACCTTTAGAACTGGAGGAAGAGTCAACATAGCCACAAGTAGGATGGGTCACTGGGGCTCTTCAAGTCTTCCCTGGGCTGCCTGGTGTGTCCTGTGACAAGAGAACAAGTCAGATTTGGGAAGCAGTGATTGGTTTTTTTGTATTCTTGTCATTTAGTTATATTCCAACATACCTAAGAGCATGTCTTAAATTAAGAGAATTTCTTTCTCAGCAGAATTCATCTCAATGCCCATCTTTCCATTTCGTTGCCCTTTGGGGTATGCCATGAATGCCTAATATCACGTTGAACTGCAAGAGTTTTACGATCAGTTTTATACACATGTTCAGGTTAGACCCCCAAGATAAACCCAGGGAACAAACAAGGCTATTAAAATTCTACAAGTGATGGAGTAGGCATAGAATCCGAGGGTCCGGCAGCTTGTTCCTGGACCGTGAGTGTCTACTAACCCTGGGCCACCCAGGGTCCTCCTCCACTCCCTTTCCCCTTTCTCCTGCTCTGTTCCAGTCCCAACCCCCACACGCATCTCCACCCTCACTGCACATGTGGAGCTCAGGTAACACAGTCCCAGGGATGATCTCTTCCTCTCCACGCTCCGTCAGACTCACTCTCAACCATCCTGGACTGGTCACTTCCGCTTTCAAGGTCAGTTTTTTTGATCTCCCTTCAGCTGACTTGGTGAGACTTTACTATGCAGCTGCTTCCTCCCCTGCAGCCCTCCTTTTTCTTGGACATGTATGAATGGCAGAGGGGGATTGGGAAGGCAAGGAGCTCCATCATAGTATCCACCACATGAGGTCAGTGAGTGTCCTCTACAGCCTCCATCCTGGCCTTAGCTCATCTCCATTGGAAGAGCCACCCTAGTCCCTCTCGCCTCACTAAACGAAAGGAATCAGGAATGCTTGCTGGTGAGACTCTAGCACAGGTGTACCTGGGTGTCATTAAACGCAGAAATGTAAATTTTAAATTTTCTTCCCCCCAGGTTAAACATTGCCTGACGGCGAAGTTAGTACACTTTCCACCCCATGCAGAGTGGATGGGCAGCCCTGCCTCATTACAAACACAGTGAGCCAAGGCAGGGGCTGGCAGAGCTGTCAAGGGCTCCTGGGACTCTCTGGTGCATCAGCTGCTGAACTCAGAAAGCACCAGGCTCCTGACTTGATTCTAGTCCTTGATTTACAAAAGCAAACTCAAGGTCGTGGCACTGGATTGGAGGGAAAGTCAAGGCAGGAAACATGCTGTTGGAAACTTAGGCCATATAAGAATAATATGGTGAGACACAGACATTAAAGCAAAAAGGTTCAGAAATAGCCATATAAATTCCATTGTTTTAAGTGTTGAAATGTGAAAATTAGCAAGTACCATGAAAATACAGAATGGGGGATTTCAGACACAGTATGGTGAATTTGGGGTGGTTCCCAAGAAATTTATGCTGAAACCTTATAAAGTAAAATGAGGCATTAGCCAGGCCAAGCAGTGGACATGGCTTATCAGTATCATCTTTGTGTGGCACAGTGAGTTGGGTTTTTTGAAGGTTTCAAAGTCCTAAGATGATAAATATAGTTAGTTGTACCCTCTGGTTATAACTTTTGACTCTCCATATTATATATGGACTGTAATCTCTTATTTTTAATGTTGGATATTTTTGTTGTCTGAAGTTTCTTCTGATCAAATTATTTGTCTTTTTATTGTTGAATCTTCAAAAGGTTCCATTTTTGTTTTTTTTACAATTTTAAGGCAATAACTTTATTTATTTACTTTAAAGAGAAAAAAACAATGGTACAAAATTTCAAAACAAGATTGTAGGAGAATAACAATGGTTAGTACATTGCATATAGTTATCTTCAAAATAGCTCCTCACATTACAAGATATAGGCATGAAAATGTATGTCATAGGCATCAAACCTCTCCTTTTCTGAACTAATAGCAATTAGTAGAAGCAATAACTTTGGTGGCTTCTAAAATGACCCAGTGTCCCTCACATAGTGATTTCCTATGTCCAATCCATCCATTTCTTACCATTTTTGTAGAATAAAGAGCTGCATCATTCTTTTTAAAAAAATTTTATTTAAAGAGAAAACAAAACAGAACAGAAAAAAGGGTAGCAGCAATACAAAATTCCAAGGAAAAAAAGAAAAGAACAAAAAACACTAAGAAATCACTACTTGATAACTTACATACTGTCATTTTGGAAACAGTTGTTCAAGTTACAAACTTAAAACATACATAGGACACATTCAAACAATGAGACTGTTAATAGTTCTGCTCCACAATCTAACAAAAACAGTAATACGGTCATTCATCTTACACACTTAAACATACATACAATTACATCCTTTAGAGCACTTTCTTTTCCTCTCTTTTTTACAGTAGCAATTACACATTTTGGGTTTTATTACTCCTACATTTCTTATTACTTTTTACACTAGAGACACAATGCGATATTTATAAATATGATTCTTATTTATTTCACTAATGAGAATAGTCTCAAGTTGTCTCCATTTCCCTATGAAGGACTCAAGGTCATCCTTCTTCATAGCTGAGTAATATTCCATTGTATAAAAATACCACATCTTTTTCATCCACTCTGCGGTTGATGGGCATCTTGGTTGTTTCCAAGGTTTAGCTATTACAAATTGTGCTGCTATGAACATGGGTGCACACAGAACTGTATCATTCTTGACGGTAATCTCCACAGTGCTGCAATTTCATCACCTCAACACTTTTCTGGAAACTGTATCTATGCTTTGCTCATTCTGTCTCCTAAATTTGCATCATGGCTATCCCTCCTGGCTCTCAGATTGGTTCATAGTCATACCTAAATACTTCATGTGCTAGTAAATAAATAAATACTGTCTTTCTCATTTCAAATTCTTTGTTTACTTCACTCACCCCGTGGGTGTGTTTTACGTACTCAAAGCTGCCCCCGACAGTGAAGGGCACATCCATGACTAGGATGTTGGAGGCAGAACACCAGCCAGCAGACAGGGCGGAATCATGGGGAAGAACAACAGCCTTCTGAAATAGGGAGGTGACAGGGAGGGGAGGGCCTTAGAGGATTCACAGGGTAACAGAAGCAGCTGTGGGAGCTTCGCTGGCTGTGGCGTGAAGGACAGCCCCCTGTCAGAGCAGAGGACCGAGGCCTGATAAAGACCCAGTCAGGCCGCAACATAGGGACGTCAGGAGAATGGGACTTCAGGGCCTTTGCAGAACGTGGCTCCTGCAGACTGCCAGCTGATCTCTTCCCCTCTCTTTTTGGAACTTCTCACCATGTTTTGACAAAAGCACTTTTCCAAGCCCGGCTTTGCCTAGGAGTATTTTTAGACAGTGACTCAGCAGGGTAGAACTTTTCAGAATCCCTGTGTTAAGAAAATAGTCCCAGCCCCAGATTTCCTGCGGGGCGGCACAGCTTAGACAGAGATCTGTGCCAGCTCTGTGTTCTTTGGACGTAGAAAGTTCACGCACACTTTGCAAAGCGGAAGCTTTTGGAAGATAGTACCAAGAACTGGCTATCAAAAACAAAAACAGAAATGGAAAAAAATGTACACAAAACTCCAAGAGAGGGCTTTACAGTTCCTGGTATTCTTGTTTCTGTTGTCCCAAATGCCTGCCTTCCCCTCTCCTCTCCAAACCATCCTTCCTTCCCTGCTCTAAGGCCTTGCCCATCCATCCTGTTCTCTGATTCCCCATTTCTGGAGCCAAGGGAATCCTCAGACTGTCTGTGCCTCATGGGTTTCCAAGATACCCCAGGGATACCTCCTAAAATTGACACTGGTTAAGCAACACATGACTGTATATATAAATGCAGGTTTATTTTCTCTTGTAGTACTGCAGATACATAAAATAGCCCTGATAAGTCAGGGGTGAGCAAACTTGTCTTACTGGGTCACCTATTAAATATTTGGGTTTTACAGTATAGAGGGTCATTGCCCCATCTTTTACACTGCTCTCTTAGAGTTTGAAAGCAAAGGCACCCATGGATGAATGAGTTTTGCTGTGTTCTTCTGAAACTCTAGTTATGGCTATTGAAATTTGAATTCCATATTATTTTCATATATCATGAGATCATTTTGTCTTGAGTCTCCCACAACAGCTAAAAATGTAAAAAGCATTTTCAGAGTGGAGGTTATACAAATGCAGATGCTGGGCCAGATTTGCCTCCTGGTTGTAGCCAAGCCTTGGTACACCAAGGAGAAGCTGCACCACCAAGCCTGTGTCTCCTTCAGGCTGTCAGACGATCCTCTGAACGTTGCCTCAGTTCCTGCAGCAGAGTCACCCCTCCCACTCTCAAGTCTGACAGACGTGCTCCCTGTCTAGCGCTGTCATTCCTCTCACTTTCTGGATCTCAACTGAGGTGCTACTTCACCTGAGGAGTCTCCTAAGGCTGAACTCTGGATCACGTGATCCTTTGTACTTTCATCATGGCGTCTTTCCTGAGTCCAGATCTTTTCTGAATCTCGTACTTCCTGTATCATGGTACTACCCACACACTATTATAAGGACTGGTAACACTGGTGTCCCTCCCTCTGCTCCAGTTTTGTGGCCCAATGAGGCCAGGGCCCTCTGGATTTATTAGTGAATGCCAGTGCTTGATAAGGTTAAAACAACAAAACAAAACTGAAGCTATTTTAGGGTGTATTGATTGAATGAATTATTAAGGAAATATATGAATGAATCTTCAAAGTATTTGCAGCACTCTGGGAGATTAAGCAGTTCAATGGACCAAGGATATAAAGAAGTTAGCGCATGAAAACTCAGAAACTAGTTAGATGATACTGCGGGTACTAAATGATTTGAAGAAAGAAGAAAGCAGTGAAGATAAGATAGTTAAACAAGGTTTAATGAAAAAATGGGCTTTGAACTTACCTTGAAGGAAGAGAGATGAACTAAGTAGAGGGAAAATGCATTCAAGATTGTTATTCTAGAATGAAGAATTAGCAAGAATGTTTAGGTCTGATTCTTCTCTCCCAGCCTCTACTCCTAGGCGGTACTACCTCTGGAGCTCATGGTTTAACTGAGTGATGGAGGAGTGAGAGGCGAGCTGGAGTTTTCCCATCAAAGAGCATTACTTATTTTCTTCCAGAGACACAGATGTGCACACCGTGGCCTCCCTGTTAAAGCTCTACCTCCGAGACCTCCCAGAGCCCGTGGTTCCCTGGAGTCAGTATGAAGGCTTCCTGCTTTGTGGGCAGCTCATGAATGCAGATGAGGCAAAGGTTGGTGTCTCCTTGGTTAGTTGTCTTGCTTTAGAAGTAAATGATGGGTTTCCTAAACAGTGTTGTGGTAATGGACAGTGGGTCAGGGTCCTCCGCTCCCTTTGGTGAAATACTTTGTCAAGCTGAGACTTGCTCAGCAATAGAGGGAAGATAATACCCATCATAGTGATTTCAAGGGATATCATAATCTAATAAGGAAATGGATCACAATCAAATGTCTCAGAATCACTTATAAAATAATGAGAATATCAAGATACCTCTAGGAAGTATCCTGTGAACCTCCTGAGACATGGTAAACACTAGGACAGGCTAACCAAGCAAGCTGGAAGGCAGATGTGGGGTTGGACTGTTTGAGCTCTGTGGTGGTTACCAGATGATGAGTGGATCATTCAAAGAGTGTGTTTGCTAGTGCAAAGAGGGACAAGGAGGTTTCCTCTGATCTTTCAGCCACAGCTGCCAGTAGGGTCTATAACCATCACCTACTATATCACATCTGTGAGAGCGTACAAGCTCACCAGCAGGATTGCTGACCCTATATAAATTGTTTCCAGAGATGCCAGACAGGCAACATCATACACTAGAGTCATATTAATAAACCAACTAGCCAAAAGAACCAACCAAAGAATCTGATAAAAGCCAACTAACAATAAAACTTTCATTGTTTTTAGCCAACATATTTAATACCAAGTGGCTCATGAATATATTTGTGCTATACTATTAATATGGGGAGTCTAGCTCTCCTCTTTAAGTAGGTTGGCTTTTATCATGACTTACAGTAAAAATTTTCTCTGGAAAAATGGCTCATAGAAAAGACTACGATGACCAAGATTTAACTTTGATTTCTTTTCATTAGTCAAATTATGTGTCTTTTATGAGATTCAGTTTATTCCCTTTGACCCATTAGAACTTTCTAGATGATGGAACTGTTACATATCTGCACTGTCCAGTATGTTAACCATTTGCTACACATATATATTAGGTGCTCAAAATATGGCTAGTATACATGGGGAATCAAATTCTTAATTTTAGTTTATTTAAATTTAAATACCCACAGGTAGCAAGTAGTTCCTGTGAACAACAGAAATTTAGGCAATTTTGATAATAACTATACCCAAGATTGTTTGAGGATCAAGAGAGGTAATACAAGTGAGTGATTTTTTTAAATGTTGGTGTAGGGTAAGGTTTAGACTCTGCTCTGCTTCAGCATTTCTTATGCAGTCTGCTTAACAGAATGTATATTTTAATGTGAATGAAGATTGACTGGCTTAACCCTGTGAAAACACACATGTGAGCATTTCTCTTAACTGACAGTGCAAAACCACGATTTGAGTAGATTCTGCACAAGAAAACATCTATTTTACTTTTTCAAAATCAGGCATGAAAAAAACAATAATGATGTAGCCATCATGCTGTGTCTATTATAGCAGTTTTCCAAACAAAAATGGAAAAAGTATTAGATCATATGATCAGATGTAAGGTATTTCAAACATGATTTATGAATTTTGGGGGGTGACAGAGAAAAGCATGTGAAAAGATATTAGTTCACCTTCATGAAAGTAATAAAATGTTATGAAATAACCTTTGAACTTTGGCTGACAGGACAGCCATTTAAGTGGCATCTGGGTTGTCTCTCAGTTCTGCGGAGAATAAAGGGGCCACTTAGATACAGTTCTGACATGACTCCACCCCTAAACTTCCCCACATCAGAACTGTTTCTCCAACCACTTGCAATCTTGGCATGCTTGGAGGTTTCTATGTAGAGAACAACACTGGCAGGACAGAGGGACCACGATCTTTCTCACTGATGAAAATATGGCAGAGGTGGTCACTGAGAGAGGTGAGTCTATAGCAAAGAAATCTCTCAGCTCAGCTAAAGACGAGAGATCTCATCAGGGCGCTGGCGCTGTGTTGAAGGGTTTATACCACAGCACGGCAGGAGGGCCGACAAAACTTCAGGGCATGCTTTCTCCAGGAGACCAGCTCAACTTCGTAAGGAAGGGTTCCCAGGTCTGAGGAGGCCCACAGACCTTACATGAACTTGTGCACCATCGTGAGAAAGGTCATAGCTGTGGATGAAAACAGAAAAGAGCTCCCTGTCTCTCCTCTTGCTGGCGCACACATTCTTTGAGTGACCTACCTGACATCCACGACCACCACAGAACTTGAAAAACCCAACCTTACACCTTCCCTGCAGCTTGGTCAGCCATCTTTTGTCTTAGGTCTGAGGTCTCAGCAGGGCCACAATGTTTGCAAGTCTTCACAGAAGCGTATTCCTTCTTTACTACTTTAGAAGTGATTCTGAGATACTGATTGTGGTCCAGTTCTTTGGTGGATCATTATATCTCAGGAGTCCACTCAGCAAATAATTAATGTGAGTGTGAGTTGTCAAATAGTCAATGCCTGTAGTAATTAAGTTATATCAGGGGTGGGATGGGGTGGCATAATTACAGCCAAATATAAAAGTTACACCCAAACTATGGCCTTCTCTACATTATTTCTTGAAACTTTCTGAGAATTTGTAGAGTTCCAAGTAATCCTTATAAACTACTCACAAAACCCTCAGATCAGGAGTGATGGCCAAAGTGGTGTTTCCGTGCAGGTACATCAGTTACGTTGCCAGCGCTTGTTGCTGCTAAGTGGGCAGTCTGGCTTACAGGTGTTAAAATGCTTTTCCTAGGCTCAGCAGGAGTTGATAAAGCAGCTCTCCATCCTTCCTCGGAACAACTACAGCCTCCTGAGCTACATCTGCCGGTGAGAGTTCCTGGTATCAATTCTACACTTTCCAGCAACATCAGAAAGAGGCCCCTGCTTAGAAGAGGAACTTTGGAGAGTCGACTGTATTCACATAGCAGAAGGATGGAGAGAGAGAGAGAGAGGCAGAGAGAGAGAGAGAGAAACAGAGAGATGGAGACAAGAGAGACAGACAGACAGAGAGAGATCCATGTTCCCACAAAACAATGTCCAAGACCCCTAAAAATACACAATAAGCATGGTCCTACATCTGCTGTGCTGCTGCCCACAGTCCTGGCGGTACAGCAGAATCCTGAATCCTTAGGTTTCTAGCATCATCTCCAGCTTCCTGACGCTGGACCACAATTTAATGACCCAGAGACATTCATTCTGGGCCATCCCTCTGCTCTCCTTCAGTCCTTTCTGGGGACCCGCCAGATGCCATGTCTAATTTGTAGATAGATCCAGATCTGCTAGGTTGGGAACCTGAATCTTTGTCCCACACAGACCTTAATCTTGACTTTTATATTTTTAAAATGTAGCTTCCATATTAGAAGAGTGATAGCTTTAGAAAAAAATAAGGTACAGCGAACTATAAATAAGAAATAAAAATTACTCACAACTCCTTGTCAAACAACAGCAACACCTGGGCTTATATCTTTCTGGGTATTTCTCGATATTTTTATGCCTAATTGAAATTTTACTGTATATATTATGTTTACCCAGATACACATGGTTTTATCTCACTTTTTGTGGCTTGCAATTATAATGTGTTTCTCTTATGCTGTAAAAGAAGATTATAAGGCTGAGGAAGGTGGATGGTTGCAAGTTCAAGACCAACCTGGGCTACAAATTGAGCCCAAGGCCAGCCTGAACCAAATAGGAAGACCCTGTCTCAAAAAGATGAAAAAACTAAAAACTAAAAAATAAAACAAAAGAGGATTATAAATGACTCCATAAGATTTCATAATGTTTCATCACTTGGTTATGCCACCTTTTATTTAGTAGTAACTCCACATTTTCAATTTGAGTAGAGTGTCGTGAGTAGAAGTACGGTAAAACTGATTGTTAGTTATGGAGCACCTGCTGAGAGTTAGAGATGGGTGGTGCTTTCACGTGAGATGAGAGGAAGGAGGTTACACAGATTCCCTATCTCTACGACCTTCTCACTGATCAAGCTTTCCTCTCTGGAGACGGGGATGGGATGGCTGCTGGCAGGCGGGAAATAAGCCTGTAATAGCAAGTCAGAGGGCAGGGGATATATAGCTCAGCAGCACGGCACCTAACTGGCAAGCCTGAGATCCTCAGTTTGATTCCTGGTATCCAAAACAAAACAAAACAAAAACCCTCCCTAAATAGCAAGTCATAGGGGCAGTCAAATACCCCCATTAGTCCTTCTAGTCACTCCTTAGTCCCCCGAGCTGGAGCCTGTCACCCACTTATGTGATTCTCCTCCCCAGGCCCCACCCTGCCCCTGGAAGCTTGGGTGCGTTGCCCCTCATGGTTTCTCCTTTCACAAGGATCCTAGATCCTTCAGGTCAAAGCTCAACTCTTGTGGGAAGAACAGACCAGTTTTATTGCTGACTCAAGAGGAAAGAGTTGGAATCCAACAATGGCCTTATTGGTTCCTCGAAGTACTTCTCTTGGCAACTTGCTGATTTCTACTGTGGGATTTCTTGGCTGCCCGCAGGTTTCTGCATGAAATCCAGCTGAACTGTGCTGTTAACAAGATGAGTGTGGACAACCTGGCTACAGTCATTGGTGTGAATCTCATCAAGTCAAAGATTGAGGACCCTGCTGTGATCATGAGAGGTACATAAGGCTGGTCCTGCAACGAAGGCAGGCATAGAGTAAGGGACAGTAACACTGTTCCTAATGTTTGTGCCCCGCTCTGCCATTTACAATAATGTTCCACTGATTATCTTGTCTGAATTGTATTCAAAGTGCTCTGAGGTAGGCAGAGCTAGAATTTGATCAATTTTCCAAATCGAGAGAGAGACAGAGAGAGAGAGAGAGAGAGAGAGAGAGAGAGAGAGAGAGAGAAATGTCAGGAATTTTTCCAATGGTTATCCAGTACGGTACGCTACCACGAAAAGAATGTTTCCCAGTTTTCTATTACTTTTCTATACCCTTAGCCAGACAGAGAAGACAAGGTTTCATTTTATAAGCTAACTCACCAAAAAGCTGCTGTAATGCTGGGGTGAGAAAGTTCTGAAGGGCGTTCATTCAACAAGCAAAAGTCTTGGCATTGAGTACTGACATCCACCGTGGGGTGAGGAGGCAAAGTATGCATGACACATGTTTGCCATGTGTCCAATAAGAAATCAGATGCCATATTGAGGGCCACAGCCAGAAAGAAAGATGCCTTCCTTTTCCTTCCTGTTATACTGTCTACTTTTCTGATTAAGTGACCTTGTGCAACGTAGGCTGAAAAGAATATTAAAAAGTCCCCTCTTCTACCCTACTTCCACATTTTCTTCTATTCCATTGTTTTCACCATGATCTCCCATTCAAAGGTCTTAAAAAGGTGCCTGTGAGGAGCAAAATGAGCTTTGGGGCCAGATTTGGATATATAATGTTGGTGGGAAATTTTGAGGGCTTCCTGCCTTCTGTACCACCGTCCAGCACTGTGAACCTCTTTCTTTATTCTCCCAGGGACTCCTCAGATCCAAAGAGTGATGACCATGATGATCAGAGATCATGAAGTCCTCTTCCCCAAGTCCAAGGACACACCCCTATCACCCCCTGCCCAGAAAAATGACCCCAAGAAACCTCCAGTGCCCCGAAGCTCTGTGGGCTGGGATGCCACTGAAGATCCGTCCATTTCTAAGACAGACAACTTCAGTAACGTGGTAAGACACGGACCGCCTTTCTGTCTCCCCTAGACTCTTCCTCTGTTCCAAAGTGTCTCATGTAAGAGCTTCTCTGGGGTGAGTTTGGGGCTGTCCACAGCTGGTGCAGACCATGTGAGCACATCTTGAAACCCTGGCCTCTTTCGAGGCCCGTTCTTTGTCAGTGTCTTGGGAGTGGGGTTGTGACCCTGTATCTGTGTCCCAGCGGGTGGGCAATGGATCCTCTAGGAAACCTCTCTGAAAGAGAAACCTTTTCAAATACTGTATGGTCCAGGCCAGTTAAAGGGAAAAAATAGACACCATATTGTAAATGTTTTAGTGAGATTTGTTGAAAATTCTGTGTGAAAGTCCAGAGAGAACTGGTTTCCTGCTAACCCTGAAACGTGATTCCTCGCTCAGAGCGTGTGCTATTTCATGTAATATTTCTCATTCCCTGATAAGCCTGCTCACAGTGTCAGCCCCCTTATTTGTACTGAGGGGTTGAAACTCACGTTCTCAGGGTCCCAAAACTCTGCAGACTCCACGACGTGGACTGTTTGGGGGCATTAATTTGTAAAGGTCAAATATTTTTATGTATTTATAGAAACAAATATTTTTTAAAAGAACATATGAACTTTATATGCAGCTTGATTCTTTATGTGTGGCCAAGTAATGAATTTGAGATTTCTGATTGACCACATAATCTAAATTACCTATAGCACTATTAATCCTGCAGATAAAAAATAAAAGTAGTAATACTAGTGATTGTGTTCTTTCTTAGATGAGGTTTGTCTGTACATAAGCATCTTACTAACATCTTAAAAATAAATTAAAATTCAAAATGCTCATATTTCATGTAATAAAACCATCTCAGCAGTCCCTGAGCAGAGCCATTGCTATGCTCATTTAAAAGGGTTCCAGTATTCTCCATTTGCTATGGGCAGCCACTGGGCCAGGACATTTAAATATATCACCTTTGGAGTCTTCGCCATAACTCTGCAGGGTAGAAGTTATTATGTGCGTCCTTTGATTGAGAAACTGAGGCCACAGAGGTTGACCAGCTGGACCAAGGTGGAAGCTCTAGGGTGTCACAGGCTTGGACTCAGTCTAGTTCCTTCTTCAGGACTCAGGTGCTTTTGAATCCAGAGCCAGGTACCCCAGCAGGTGATCAGCTAGAAGGCAGAGAAAGCTTGAACTCTGATGCTTTTGGTTTTTGTGCTTTGAGTCCCCTCTCTTCCACTTCTTCTCCCATTCCATCTCCTTCTTCCCCTCGCTGATTTAAAAATTTATGATATATGCACATGATTCAAAAAGTTAAAAGGATAAAAAAAGTTATACATGGAGAAGTCCTGCTCCCTCCACTCTTAGACCCACACAATTTATGCCTCCCTATTTTTATTAGTTTCTCCGGTACTTTTCCAGTGTTCCTTTATGTAATGGCAGCACAATACAGGAATGTAAATTATCACCTTACTTCCATGTTTACATAAAATACAATTTAATGTCTCTCTCTCTCTCTCTACACACACACACACACACACACCTCTGTATGATGAATTTTGTAACCTAATAGTGTAACTTGGCAACTTTTTCACATCAATACCTGAGCAGTTCTCTCACATAATCTTATGCTTTTAGCAGGTATATAGTATTCCATTCTGTGCATGTACCATAATATACTTAACAGAACCCACACTTGGGACAGTTATTTTCCGTTTTGCACAAAAGCAAGGCAGTATTGAATAACTTTGACAATATCTCCTTTTGTACCCAGGCAAATTTATTTCTGGAATACATTCCCAGAAGTGGAATAGATGGGCCAGAATGTAAATAGACTTAAGTGTATGATTTTGACATAAGATATTAGCATTTGTGCTATTTTATACTTATGCAAACAATGCTTAAGAATCCTGTATCTCCCACAGTTTCAACAGTAGAGTGTGTTTTCTAATGTGGTATTAGTGAAAGCTGTGCATCTGATAGGTGAGAAGTAGTATCTTAGCAATTGTAATTTTTTGCCAGTGTTGCCACTGAGGAACTGCTCTACCACTGAGGTACATCCTCAGTCTTTATTAAATTTTATTTTGAGCACAGTCTCGCTAAATTGTGCAGGGTAACTTTGAACTTGTGATCCTCTGTCCTCAGCCTCTGGAGTAACTGGGATTACTGTCCTGGTTAGTGATCTTAATTTTGTGCTTCTCTTATTTTGAGAAAGATTAAGTGTATTTTTACTGTGTGCAGGAAAGTTGTAATTTTTTAACCTGTATTAACTGTCTAATTTTGTCCATTGACCATATTTTTATTGATTGTTGGTCTTTTTTTCTCAATTTTTATAAGCTTTACATAGTCACAGCCAACAGGAGTGTCCCCTTTGTGTATGAAGGAGAATTACCTATATATGCCTTGTAAATATTTGTCAGTTTATCATTTCATATTTGATATAGCATGTAGTGATTTGCTTCTTTTGTTCATTTTAACTTTGAAGGTCACAGAAATCCACATCAGTTAAATTCACTGTACTTTTCTTCATGGTGTCTAGATTTTTAGGGATAGTTTAAAAGATCATTCATCCTAAGCTTATAAAAAAATCTTAGTTTAAGATTACTTAAACTAACTGTGGGAGAAACTAAATTGCCACAAACAGGCAATTACTTTGGTCAGCGCTTTATCTCTACAGCATGAATTAGGTCCTTAACTGCAACACCCTTTTACAAAATTACCAGGCAGCTAATCAACCAAGTGAATAAGTTAAGAGATAGTCTTCTAATTAAGAGTGTCATAGGTATGCAATCTATGCATTTTCTCCCAGGGAACATTTTCTCCCAGGTCTCTAATCCTTTTTTGGGGGGCCTGGCACATATGTGAGAAAACTCACGTAATAACCATGACTGTGTTTTCTAGACAAGTGACTGCAATGCCACCAGCCCCACAGGATCACAGCCAAGTGACAGGCATCAGGATGACAGCAGCACTGCCTCCAGAGAAAAGCCAGAAGATTGGAAGTTGCAGTCTCGAAAAAGGACTCAAACACTCCCTAACCGGAAATGTTTCTTGACATCAGCTTTTCCAAGTACCAACAGCAACAAAGTGGAGATCTTTAAAAATGAGTTTTGGTCCCCTTCATCAGAGGCTAAGGTAGGGGAAGGACACAGGAGAACTATGTCTCAAGACTTGCACCATCTTTCTGACTCCCAGCGAACTTCAACCTATGATAATGTCCCTACGCAGCCAGGGTCCCATGGGTATGAAGGGGGTACACTCTCTTCCCCTACCTCTGACTCCAAGAGAGATGCTTTGGCAAGCACAGACTCTGAAATGGGGCCTGACGGAAAGAACTCTGCAGAAGAGGTACTTAATTCTTTGCAGAAGACCGTCCAGGACTTACGGATGCAAATAGAAACACAGAAGAAAACTTATGAGGAACAGATTAAAAAGTAAGTTACGTACAGAAAACCACTGGGAAGCACTAGGCTTCCATCTTTAGAAGCCATCTGGATTGTTCTCATCTGCTGAAAAGGTCACATTATAAATTTTCTATATAGCAAAAGTAGTAATATAGGTGCTGAGTCTAAGGAAAAAGATAAATGTGGTGATGGGCTGACGAAGTTAGTGAAAACCCAATGCTTTAATAGAATTAGGAAAACTTAACTAGCTAGTTTAAGTAGCTAACCTAACAATTTCCTAGTAGTGGTTCTTTATAGATCATCATATTTACTGAATTAAGAGAAAATATTTCACATTAATGGTATTCTTCAATTTTTGCAAATACTTTTTGAGTACCTCCTTCACGCCAGGCTCTATTCCAGATGTTGGGGAAGAGAACTGAGCAAGACAGCACCATAAGAGCTATATGTATACAGTCCTCTCTTCTATTGGGGGCAAGAAATAATCAAACTATGGAATAAAACACACTATGTCGAATGGTGGAAAAGGCTTTGGGGAAAATAAATAGGTCAGGAGGTTGGCGAGTACAAAAATTTATTAGAAATGCTGGTATTAAATAGGATGGTTAAGGAAAACCTTGCCAAAAAAGTGGCATCTAGGAAATGCCTGGAGGAGACGAGGGGATGAGTCAGATGTACAGGTGGAGAAAAGTGTGCCAGGAAAAGAGAGGCCGAGGTGGAGGCTGCGAGAAGTACACACTTGGTACACTGGTGCTCAGGAGGAATGGAAGGGCCTGGCGCCGGGGGACAGCAACTTGTAGGAGACATAGGTCCAGGAGGGTTTTCTTGCTAGCCACTGGAAAACCCGATGACGGTGGAAGCTTCCACCAGATTCGTGCATCATCCAATCACTGACTTCTCACTGAGCAAAGCTACAGGGAGAGAGCACAATCCAATGCCTAAAATGAGTGCATAGGATTTGTTCTCTCAGGTTGGTGAAGAATTCTCTTGGAGTCTTTTCATACTGCTGATTGGCCTGGAAATTCTTTTTTATGAGCCATAACCTCACTCCGTATTAGCTCACATGAACATTAGTCAGAAGATTGGCAAATGTGCATTAATGGGTCTTCATATTTATGGTCACTTCTTTATCCATTAAGATTCAGATACTGGGAGAAAGAAAGTTGTGAGCCCTCATGCATATACCCTGCACGGAGCTGTCTATGTAGAAGCAAAATGTAACGCCTTTAGCTAAGAATCTGAAATTGATGCCTTGTGGAATTTCAAGTCATCAGTTGGTCACTTCCAGTTGACATCTTGCCAGTGACCAAAGCAGCCCAGAGAAGAAATGGGAGCTCAGGAAGCACGCCAGTGGCTCACATGACTGATCACTGGTGGGGTGGGATTTCCAAGCCAGGCTCCTGTGCCTGCTCAGATTCTACCTCTCACTAGAATCACTAGTGGTCGGCAGTACAGTGTCTCACTCGGACTTCCTCTAGGTTATAGGGCATGGAGAACTCTGAGAAGAAAATGAAATTTGTAAGGAAAGGGTCAAAATGAATGAAACCAATTTTTCTGTAAGACAGTAAAGGCAGGGGTAGGCAAGATTCTGAAGGCCTGTTACTTGCAGAATGGGCCAAGGCTGTTGCAACCAGAAACCAAGGTGCAGGTTCAGATGGGAGCTCATGTTTCCACATGAACCCAGGCAGGCTTTTAAGAGCGAGTAGGCACTTCCCCGCAAAATGAAATTCTGAATCACTTCCAATCACACAGTCTAGTTCCACATCCATCCTCGGGTTCAAATTTCCCATCTTTGTCTTAAAAATTGAAGGTATACACCCATCCCTAAGGGTTGATAGTCTGAGAAGAGGCACCTGGGACTATATTAAGATTTTGGTCAGTTAAAATAAAAATCCGGGGAAGCAAGAAAACCTACAGATCTTTGGCTTGGAGCCGGCAGCACAGTGGCCTGGAGGTTCCCTTTGCCCCTCCAAATCCTGATCCCAAGGGGGACTTTAATAAAGAAAGGTTCTGATTCATGCTTTGGAACAGGGTGAGGAGGCATCATGTGCACAGGAATGTCGGACACACAGGATACAGACTGGGCCTCCACAGTGAGCAAGACAGAGACCAGGTGCCGTAGCGTGGAAGCATCCACATATTAGAGCGAACTCTTCATTGTATCCTGGTTGAGGATACAAAGCATATAAAAAATATGAGAAACGTATCACAAGTGATATCACAAGATGGTGTTGAATGACAAAGAAAGGGCTCAGTCACACTCTGGGTACTGGAGTTTCTGGGAAGTCCCTCATGGGAGGAAGAACATAAATGGGAGGCACAGGTGGGATTTCACTGTTGAGTTTTGGAAAGGAGAAGGAATAGTGAGGTTGTGAGCAAGAGTGAAGGAATATGATTGAAGAGTCTAAAATTAATACCCTACTCTTTCGTTCTTTTCTTTCCTTCCTCACAGTCTTGAGAAGGAAAATTATGACGTCTGGGCTAAAGTGGTGAAGCTCAACGAAGAATTAGAGAAGGAAAAGAAGAAGTTTGCAGCGCTGGAAATTAGCCTTCGCAATGTGGAGCGTTCGCGGGAGGATGTGGAGAGGAGGAACAAGGTTTTGGAAGAAGAAGTCAAGGAGTTTGTTAAATCCATGAAGGAGCCCAAGACTGATCCTTGAGGGTCTAGAAGGACCACGACAACCCAACAAAAGTCTGACTCTACTCCTTTTCTCAGTGGTGCATAACAGCTGGAAAGGTAATTTAACTCCCTCAGAGGGAAAGGACAGTTTAGGGGAAATGTTACATCACTCAGTAAGTTAATCAATGGAGCCTGCAGATGGATGAGGGTGAGGAGGGACACGTTTGGACACTTATGACCACTTGTCGCTGAACTTGAAGGGATTGTATTATTCCTTTGTGGCCTCGGGAAGAGTGAATGACACCTTCCATGGTGGATAACTAGTTCCAACAGAGCTGCATGAGACAGTGATATCTCAGGACCCACACGGAAAGCTGGTCCCAGTCTGAAACTGGGAGAAGACATTAGTTGTTTGTTTCTGCATGAAATAGCTCACCCAGTCAGATGGCTTCAAACTGTCTCTGGAGCATGGGCAAAAAATGGTATTCAGCTCTTCAAAGCTTACCCCAGAGGACTGTGATTGGGAAGCTGCTTCTGCTGCAGCGGGAACCCCATTCTGCTCCAGGGGTTCTCATACCCAATGTTAGATTAAAACAAATCAAGCAATAAACTATATTTATAAATGCAAAATTGAAGACAAAATTGTATTCAAATAAAGTAATTTTAAAAACAAAAAAAGAAAGAGCAAGGCTGCTGCTAATTCGTACAACACCTCTGTAACAATTAGTAAGTGACACCCTTTCCTCTGAGATGTACCTCTCTCAGGGCCCATGGTTCGCTGATCAGAACAAGCACTCATTTGCCTTTCAATGTTCTCAACTGTGTGGAGGCCCAAGAATGCCTTCCGGCTCTGACGTGACCTTAGACACTTGTTGTGGTTTTACTTAGTAAAAGTTATGAGAACAGTATTTTTTCCATTTGCCAAAGTACAAGTGATTCTACCTTGTAAAGCTGCAATGGGCACTGGACAACATCTGGGAGATGAATTTCCCAGAAAATGCCTGAGTATTCCTCAGCAGAAGGTCAACATGCAGAAGATGTGGTGGTAGGGTAAAGGGGAGATTTGGGACATTATTAGGAATATAAATAAAGTATTTGTTTTCTTGAGATCTTCTTGTTCTTTAATTACAGAATCAAACATGGCAAGCTTCATTAGACACCTATTTTCCTTTCTTTCTTTCTTTCTTTCTTTCTTTCTTTCTTTCTTTCTCTCTTTCTTTCTTTATTTCTTCTTTCTTTTTGACAGATCTTACTATGTAGTTTAGACTGGCTTTGAACTCTAGCCCAGGCTGGCCTGGTCCCAAACTCATGGCGATCCTCCTGCCTCAACGTCCTGAGTAGTGGGATTACAGGAGTGCACCACCACACCTGGCTTATTTGATACCACTGTACTCAATGCCTCGAAAGGAAAAGCCTAGGATGCATGACAGGGTAGCTCTAGGCCTTGCCTGAGCCGAGGTCCAGTTTCTGGAAGGTGGTACTGAAGACTAATCAATGTCAGGTGCTCTGCTGGACCCAGAAATTCCCAGCTTTATTTTCAAAACCATTGCATGGACAAGACCGCACTAAATCTGCCTCCTATCTCCTTTCATCTTCTTCTCTGCCCACTCACGTGCGAAGGCCTCCAGCGTGCACTTTTCCCTGCCAGCTTCCCTGCTGCACTCCTTTCCCCCACTGTCTTGGAGATGGCACAAATCAGGACTCATTTCTCTGAAGTTTAAGACAGACTTGGTGCTTTCCAGTAAGCTTATGTAACATAACTTTGTGCTCGGGAATTGTCTGGGGTGATTCTCTCCCAACAGGTTTTTTGAGGCCTGCAGAGACCCAGTGTGGCTTTGCAGCCCAGAGCCCACTGCATAGGATGTAATAAACACTGTTGTTGTTTTTTAACCAGTGTCCTTAAGCTCTGTTCAGAAAAGCAAGAAACAGGAAGCTGAAGCAGCGGCAGGCTACTGAGAGGGACAGGACAAGGAGTGCCACAACAACTGCTGGCTGGCCTCCACAGGCTGGGAAAGGACGAGGCATGTGCATTGACCTCGAGTAAACTTCCACATTCCACCACTTCCTGTGCAGATACCAGCAGCGAGCAAGTCACGTGCTTGCTGGGGAGCGGAGAGGGCGCTCCTGCAGTGAAGGCAGGCTGCTTTTGCAAGTAGCGTATCCTTCATCCTGCCTGAGGAGGCTGGGAAGAAGGAGGCCTCGGGAACGGAACTGCAGCTGCATCAGCCCCGGTCGCATTCAGCCAGCAGCGGAACAAACTGGAGCTGCAGGGCTTGTGGCTCAGAGGATTTCCCAGAGTAAATTCAGATAAAGAATGAACAGAATATTCACACGCGTGTAACTGTTCTATCTTCTCCTATGCTGAAAGACTTAGGATTGTTAGAACAATAGAACTGGAAGACACCTTTAAGTGTATGTAATCCAGACCATTTATTGAATGGACAGAGAAATTGAGGCCAAAAACACAAAATGAGTAGCTGGTGCTCCCACAGCAGTAAGAAAGAAGATTAAAGGAGATGATTTTCAAGGGGTCCTCTAGCTCACATTTCAGAGATGCCTGTGATTTTTAGCTTCTTTCCAAGGGCTTTCCTCCCAGAATTGTGGTCACAATGCAAAACTCTCAGTTGCTTACTGCTGACGGAATTTAAAGCTGGCATCTGCTCATGTTCACAACCAAGATCTACCTAAGAAAATGCCATTGTTTCACTGGCTTTCTTTTACCGACACTGCTTTAAAACAGTGGCTCTCAGTCTTGGCTATGTGGTAGGATCATCTTAAGAATTTTTTTAAAATTCTAATGTTTAGTTTCTACCCTATATCAATTGAATCAGAATCTTTGCAGGTTGGCCTTAGAATTGACTTTTTAAAAACATTTCAGTTGATACTAATATGAAACCAGAATTGTTACACTGTTCTGAAACTATTATTTGGCTCCAGTTTAACTAATACTACTTATACTAATCTACCTGCTTCCCTTCAATTTTATTCTCTGGTTACCCCTTCATGATGGTTTATCACAAGCTCATTCTCTTAGGATAAAGCATGCCTAAGAGATAAAGAGTAGATTTATTATATACCCATTTTGAAGCTGGTGAAAACTCATCCCAAAGACATTTCAAAAGAATCTCGCTATAATAGTAACTTAATCATGAACAAATTCAAGGATTTTGAGATTCTCTCAACTTACTTGAAAGGTAGACTTTCTACCTAGGCAAAGAAGCTAAGCACCTTGACGGTTTGATTTTAAGACTCTTGAGAATATCTCTGACTAAAACCATCTCCCTCTCAGACTCAGATCAAGAAGTCTATACTGGGCCAGGGATTTAGCTCAGTGGCTTAAGCACCTGCCTGGCAAGTGTGAGGTCGTGAGTTCGATCCCCGGTACCAAAAAAAAAAAAAAAAAAAAAAAAAAAAAAAAAAAAAAAACAAAGAAGTCTATACTAGTGGCCCTCAGAATATTAACCACATGTGTGAATTTACTGGGAGACAACTCTGGGGCCCCCTCAGTCATTAATACTAGCTCTGTATTGGTTATCTCATCCCTAGCGGAGAGCTGTGTAATGAAGCAGCATGTGCCTGGCTGGGTATGGTATGTTATGACTAAAGGAAAAGATCAAGGATGTGGATAGGAACATGGGATACTGGGGTGAGGAATCAGTGACAGTTAAAGGGGGAATTCAGGCTGCAGAGTAGAGAAGCCGGCTTGTCCCCAAGCATGCCTGGTATTTGGTTGAGGTTGGCACTTTGACTTCCCTTCTACCCTCTCTTCCCCTCTCTATTGATGACTTCTCAGTGCTACCAAAGTTCACCATGCTAAACGCATCCTGGATTCCTTTGATGCCAGTGCCAACATAACAAAAACTACCATTAAGAGCAGCAGGTATCTTTTGCTCTCAGCCAAGATCTGTGCTGAGCATTTTGTACATCATCCCCTTTAACTCTCAAACCAACCTTTGTTTTGTTTTGTTTTTTTACTGCAGCCAATCTTATTTTGCTGAGTTTTTAATGTAGCGGAGCTAAAAACTGGAATGAGCCTGTCCAATCTATGTGATGCTATATTGGCCATGCTTTCATGCCGGGAAGAAGTGCAACATCAAAAGCATGTTATGAAGGAAGAAGTGAGGTAAAATTTCTACATGCTGCTACTTGGGGTTTTTTTAGACAAGATCTCACTGTGTAGTTCAGGCTGGCCTTGAACTCACTACATAGCCTAGCCTGGCCTGGAACTCTCAGATCCTGAGGAGGAAGGAGATCCTCCTCCCTCAGCCTCCTGAGTGCTGAGGTTACAAGCATGTGCCACCACCCCCAGCGGGTACTACTTGGATCTTGAATATCCCCCAAAATCCCATGTGTTGAAGGCCTCATCTCTAGCCTGGGGCACTCAGTACTGGGAGGTGATGGGACATTTAACAAGTGGACCTTCATAGAGGGAAGTCAGGTCACTGGGGGCGTGCCTTTGCAGGGACTATTGGACCATGGCCCCTCCTCTTTCTTTCTCTGTTTTTGCTCCTCAGCCACCGTGAGAGGAGCAGCTTCCTTTTACCACGCACTCCGTTATAATGAATAGTCTTGCTACAGGCCCAAAGCAACAGGCCAAATAACCACTGACTGAAACAGTCAAAACTGCGAGCCGTAATAAAACATTTCTCTTTTTAAGTTGATGATCTCAGGTATTTTGTTATAGTAACACAAAACTAAGATATCAGGACACTCTCTTCCTATAGATAAGCCTGACAGGAGTTTAGAAAAGAACCATGACTTGTGCCTTCTCTGACTCAACACCAAGATGGAGACACACCTACAGGCAGAAACCTTTTCTGCTACCTGAGTCACACTGCTTGCCTTGGGTGGCTACAAGCCTGAGGGTCTCCCAGGCATTCATCATCCCATGCGTCTGTACCACCTGTAAAAGACCCCTTGGGGATGCTCTGGATTGAGGTCTCTTTGGAGCCTCTGGTTCCCTGTGGGCAAGGATCCCCACGTCAAACTCCCTGTCTTAGTTACTTTTCATTCATCGCTGAGACAAAATACCTGATGCCCAAAATTGGGAAAGGAAAGGTTTATTTCTTACAGTTTTTGGAGGTTTTAGTCCATACTCAGTTGGCTCCAAGGCAGGGTGGTATGGCAGAGCCGCAGTTCATGGCGGCTGCAAACAGAAAGCAGGAACCGGCAAGAGAGAGACACACCTTCTTCCTGCCATTACATCGCATCCTGTCTCCAACCCTAGGAAGGTGTAGCACTGACACCACCAATCCAAGCACTAGACAATGAACCAATCACAAAGGTACAATGCAAATACATGAGGCCTGGGGGCCACCAACATAAAACATAACACTCCCTCACTTATTCTCAACTCTCCTTTCCACTTAGAAATCTTCTCTGCTTCCTTATGATTATAAGGGCTCTCAAGTGGAGTGTACTGGGTAAGTCTGAAAGATGCATTTCCAAGGAGACCTTTAAAGGAAAGAAACACTTCATGTTCCCGGTGTGAGTGGTGTTGCACTGTAGAAGGAAGCGGGGTCACACTTGTTCATCCCTTCTTCATTTTTGAGATGTGTCGAGTTAATTATAGGCTCTGTCCTTAAGAAATTTATAGCATACAACAGCCTGTCCCTGTTGAAGGCTTGAAGTTTCCAGATGTAGTGCACTGGAACGTCTTCAGCCTACTTCACATGGTCTAGATGATTTCAAAACACTCCTGGTGGATAAACAATCATGTGACTGCTTTGAAGCAAGGCCCATCCAGTGATGCACTGATGTGGGCTTGCCCTCTGCTTCTTGTGCTTTTATCAATCCTGACTTTCTGGAGAGGATACAAAGGCCTTACTTTTCTTAGCAGCCACTCGTTCCCAAGCTGTGAAGGGGAGCCATGGTTTACAGCCACTCCACTCTCAGGAAATGACCTGAGTGAGCTCATGGCCCAGCCCAGCTGGTCTTTGGCAGCATAGTGGACACAGTCTTTAGGAACTTCAACTTGATCACAAGAAGCAGGTGGTCTGGGTGAGCTACTGTGTCTACTTTAGAGCTGGACAGAGTCTTCCCTTGGTATTTGCAACATACCAACATCATGGTTCCAATATCATGGATACCATATCCTTTGTTTTAAATGCCCTAGTATTTGTACATAATCTGCAAACATCCTTCAATATACTTTAAATCATCTCTAATAAGCAGTTGTTATACTATATTGAGATAATAAGAAAAGGTGCACATATTCAGTTATAGATGGAATATTTTTCTAGTATTTTCTATCTGTGGCTGGTTGGACCTATGAAATAAGAACCTGCATACAGAGGACTAAACTATACTACCTTGAGTGAAAAAGCAACTGGAATCAGTCAATGGCCACACCATGCTGTAACGATGCAAAAACAATCCTCAGGATTGTAGCTATTGCTTTTTAAATCTCATATAGGATTTTATACTATGGGACCTGATTCTGTGACGGTCATGACTTGGCTGGCTGTTGATATTTCCATTGCTCTTCTGAAAGAATCAGAATACATTCCCCAAAGCATTTAAGGGTAACTGGAGAAATGAAATATGTGGAAATCATATGGTGTTCAGCTGCTGCTATGCCAGTCTTGAAATAGTAGCTCTCCATGCAGAGATAATGTGGATAGTGGTGCCAATTATTTTCTTTCCTTTGTGCAAAAAATTGCACCCAAGGTATAGTAAACTGTCACAACAATGATTCTTGCTCCTAGAGTTAATGACAGTTTAGAAGAGCTACACTTGACTAGGGCTGTTTTTAAAAAGGTACAATTTTTGAGTACTTTAACACTCTTTTCTAAAACAACTGTCCAGTTTGGTCAACTCAATTAAATCATATATTTATTCATTTAAAGAATTACCAGTCTTGTTGTGTTGTGTGTGTTTATACCATTGAAGATGACTCAGGCTTTCTCCCTCTTTAGAGAGAGTTTTTTCAAGGCAGATTTTGTCAATAGGAGTCAAGATCTCAGTACATTGCACACAGAAGACCTGATGCTCGCTGAAGCTTGTGAGTCCACACACAGGGCTACAGCTCCTGCTGCTCCCACAAGGGGGCAGCAGCCCAGCTAAGCTCCTCGAGCTCTTCTCTGCCTAGGGAGAACACATTCCATGTTTTCAGTCCATGTCTCTAGCTCTAGATTAACTTTGTATCCCCCAAAGATCTGGTAATTACTTGGAGAAGTGTTTCCTAAAGGTTATTCTTGGAAGTCTTACCTCTGTAGGGAAAATCTCTTTGAAGAGTAGATTCCATTGCCAAGTAAGTTTGTGAAACCTTGTGCCCTTCTAAGACTCACAAGGCAGGACAGCTTCATTATATTCAAAGTCTAATTCCTCAGCCTATCACATGACAATCACCTGTTATCAAAATTACTTTGGAAAATCCCCCAACATCACTTATAAGTTTCAAAATCCTGTCCACTGAGATATAATGATAAAGTAAAGTAAACGGTGTGTTGTAGTCAAGGGTTGTACACAGAACAATTAGAATCAGTACTTGGAGTTTATAATAGTATTTTAGGATAGTCACAAAGAGTTAACACAAGAAAATGCAGGAGATTTATCGACAACACCAAAGACATAGAATATTTAGGCAAGGGCCTGAATCCCACAGCAGTGTCCTCATGAGTCCAGATGAAGACCCAGAGCTCATGACAATGCCTCCCACGAGTCCAACTGGAGGTCTAGAGCCCACAAGAAGGATTCATACCAGTCTCTTTTATGGTTCCGTGCTGGGAAGGCCCAAAGGTCATCGGTGGAAACTAGGAAGTCTATGCCAGCAGAGTGAAGGAGCTGTGCTGGTAGGTTGAGGTTTCTATGCTGGAGCCAAGAAGTCACACTCACAACAAGACCAGGGCTGTCCTGAAAAGCACCACAGCCATCCTCAGCGACACGGAGGCCCCGAGCTCCTCCGATGACAAGCACAGTCGAGTACATGCCAGGAAGCCAGCGTGATGAGTTCATCCTGGAGACCAAGCAGCACGTGTCTTCCTCTCCGGAGCCAGGAAGCAATGATCAGTGTGAGGACCAGAGCTTCTCCAGGAGAACCAACGGCTCAAACAGCAACACGTAGGAGAACCCACAATGCCTCAATGCATTACACCTAGCTTCTCTTTCTCCTCTTCTGTATTTATGCTGGCAAATTTCCTCAGGTGAAACATCTATGCTCAGTAGCATGGTGATTTAATTCTGCTGACATTAAGTTGACCACCAGTTTTTAATCTGTAACACTGTGAAACCAAGAATATGGGTTACTGAACTGGCCCTAGTCATTGCTATCTCCATTTCTTTCTATGTCTTCGCAAAATTAAAATTGATGACTATTGTAATAGAAATAACAGTAATAGTCACTAACATTTATTGGATGCTGTCCACTGCCTGCCAAACAATTCTAAGTACTTTATTTATGGTAGCTATGGTATGAACAAAGCCTGCAGGGCCTCAATACAAGTATTTCTTCACAGCAAAGTGACTTGTTTCTGCTTTGCTCTTGCCTTGGCAATCCAGTGACTCTGCAAACTGTCTTGCATCCAGGTGAAAATGGTTTTCTGGCAATTTCTGGCACTAGGGATGGAGCTAAGGCAGATATAAGGGAAAGTTAATACTTCAGAAAATATCAGTTATTGGGTGTATTTCTTGTCTGACAAACTGGCTTTTTGACGAACAAGTTCTCTTTTACATATGAATAACTAACTTTGGCCAATTTGAAATCCAGATTGACAGGAAACCATAAGAAATTGCATCACTGAAGTTCCCAGCTGACAGGAAGAGAGGTGTATGGGCAGAACAGAGCCACTTCCTGAGCTGCTGAGCAGAAGAGCACAGTGAGATGGGGAATCTGGCAGTTAAAGAGCCAAGGAGAGATGAGAGGGAGGTTGCAGGCAGAGGGCACTGCTATTTGGAACCGGGGGTGGGGGTAAGTGCCTTAAGGGACAGACACAGCAGTACAGAGCCAGGGAAAGGACGAAGTCAGTGCATCCTGCAGTCTGCTTTCCACATCCCGAGCCATCTGCTCACCCAGGAAAGTGGTCTACTCCATGCCAAGGGTGTCAGCTCCAGAAGCCCAGTGCTTGTGGGGCTGCACCAGCTGGGAGTGGGCAGTTTTCAGTTCACAGAGGAGCTTTGTGGGGTCCTCAGTGACTCTGTCAGGTGGTCTCAGTGGAACACAAATGGCAAGGGGTAAAATTAGCACAAGTGCCACAGTCGTCTATAGGAATTAGAGAGACACTCGGGACCAAAGGTGTTTCTGGATTCTTAGATCTCAAGAGATTTTTCCAAGAAATCCACCTTAAGACAACTCTTTACTAGTAATGGAAGCTGTTATCATTACTTATAGTAGATGGAAAAACTTTTCTGTAGACAAAGAAGTCAAGATCCAAAAGATTTGGTTTTTTTTTAAAAAACAATACAGAAAAAGGTAGAAAAGATACAGAATTTAAAAAAACAGTAGGAGATCATCACTAGTTCACATATTACATGTTGTTACCTTAGAAGTAGTTGTTCAAGTTACAAAATCAAAACATAAAAATGAACAGACAATCAAACAATGATAGCACAAACATTTCTTTTCAATGAACCAACAAAAACTTAGTGGTATGGTTATCTACCTTGCACACTTAAACATACACACAGTTATGTGTGTATACCTACAAGCTGTTCTTTCCTTTGGAGCACTTTCTTTCCCTTTCATTATTACAATATGTATGGTACATTTTGATCCCAAAGATTGAAATCATTAGGCTGCAAATTTGGAATTATACACTTTGATGTGAAAATGACTTCCTTTTCCTCACCCAGCTGATACCTGAAGTAGGGTAAGTTTAAAGACAGGTACTACCTCAAGAAAATTGTTCTGTGTTTGGTGAGTTAGGATGCACACTGCAGGATGCACACTGTCCATCGAATTGAGCAGTCACACCACTTTGCCTCATAACCTTTGCCTGCCAGCTGCACAAGTTCAGACACCTTCCTTCATTGTACCAGATATTTACCGGATCTTCAGTCCAGGGGCCCTTTCGTAGAATCTGCACATTTATATATGCTGTCTCTTTCCCCAGACTATGGGATCTACCAGCTTAGGTCAACATGCTCTTTAGCCCACTTAGCTTTCTTCCTTTAGGGCCCTGGAACAAATGTTAAGACAGCACTGTTGCAGAAATCAGCCCTGGGCTGGTTTAAGAGCCTCTCTTCTGTGCACGTTTCCTACCATTACCTGATAACAGCATAGCTGTTAGTCACAGTCACCCTGTGGGACATCACTTTCCTCACCAGTAAAATTGACTTTTTTCTTTTCTTCTTCTTCTTCTTCTTCTTCTTCTTCTTCTTCTTCTTCTTCTTCTTCTTCTTCTTTCTTCTTTCTTCTTCTTCTTCTTCTTTTCTTCTTCTTCTCTCTTTTCTTTCTTCTTTCTGTTTGTCATTTTGAGACAGGGTCTTGCAATGCAATTCAGGCTGGCCTTGAGCTCACTTTATTGCTCAGGCTGGTCTCAAACTCTCAACAATCCTCATGCCTCTGCCTCCCAAGTGCTGAGATTACAGGTATGCGCCACCACACCCAGTCACCAGTAAAATTGAGATATTGTCAATATCTTGTCTGTTCACTGCACAAAATAGTTTTTATGATGAAGTAGGCTTGGGGTAGTGGAAAGGCTATAGGAGCTGAGCTATTTGCAGGAGTCATTTATTACATTGCAAGGCCTGGGGGTACGTAATGGTCTTTAGAGCAGCCTGCGTGCCCCATTGCTCTTGTGTCACACTGTGCACACAGTGAGCCCTGCCAAACGTGCAATGATATCTCCCTGCAGGCCAGAAATTCTTCCCAGCTGTGCTGAGACCTGGAGCTCAGGATGAGACTCTGCCCACAGTGAAGGCATCTGGATGTCTGAGGAAGCCTGAGAAAATGGGATTTTTGGCACAAAAAGCTCCTGCAGGGAGCTTCATGTCTTTGGCTCTGTGCATACATGAAAAGCTTCTGGTAAAACAATGCACTACCCCAGCGCCTGGCACCCAAGGACCCGGAGCCTCCATTTTCCTCCCAGGACCGGTGTTCACAGCAGAGCTCTTGAGCTGGAGGAGACACCTGCAGGAGGTGTGGAGGCCAAGAGGCAGCAGGAAGTGACCTGAATATACGTAGAAAGCAGTCTTCCCTAAAATACATGTTTCTTCCGAAATGTTCTTTTAAAGCCTTTTGCAAGCTGTGAATAATTAATATTTACCATTTACATAAAGACTCCAAAGTAAGAATCATCTAAGTTGAAATTCATTGTTACTATTGTCACTGGTATCAACTTGAATTCTGCATCACCTTCATTAAAACTGTCTGAAAAACTCCCAGCTTTGAAGGTTTTTTAGCACTGCCAGAGAAAAGTATCACAGGCTGGGTAGCTGGAACAGCAGGCTTATTCTCTCAGTTTCTGAAGGTTAAAAGCTGAAAACCAGCTGCCAGAGAGGTAGGTTTCTTCCGAGGCCTCTCTCCTTGCTCACAGAGAGCCGACTTCCTCTCCTTACATGGTTCTCTCAGTGTGCATCTGTGTCCTAAGCTTCTCTACCTATAAGGATGCCAGCCACGCTACGGACCTCATTTTAACTTAATCACCTCTGTCAGAGAGAGAGAGAGACAGAGAGGGAGAGAAAGAGAGAGACAGAGAGGGCGAGAAAGAGAGAAACAGAGACAGAGACAGACAGACACAGAGAGAGAGACAGCGCCAGAGACAGGCACAGGCACACACACACACACACACAGAGAGAGAGAGAGAGAGAGAGAGAGAGAGAGAGATTCCATCTGAAAATACAGTCGCATTCATCATATGAACGTTAGGGGTCACAACTCAGCCCACTGCCCTCAGGAACCGTTTTAGTATTGTCACCTGGTTCTTTGGTGGAAAGGGTTCCTCATCTTTCAGAGTCTGCAAATCAGCAATGGCCTCCATTTCTGTATTACTAGAAACCATAAGTGGTTGTTGCAATTTGTTTCTCATTTTCTATCACAGGTCGTGGATAAGGTCAGAACTCTGCATCCTTGCTGGCTCATACGTGGGGTGAGACGGACACTGGATTAGGGTCAGAAAGCCTTTCAGTGTAACATCCAGCATTGTTTTTATTGGGAGATTATTTTGCAAATATGATTAACACTGTTCTCACCCATTTGGTGAGATGAGGCAGTATTGAATTTGACCCAGGAACACCGAGTGCCTGGCCCTATGCTCATCTAGCTTTTGCTGTGAGGGGGTTTTGTTTGTTTGTTTGTTTGTTTGTTTCTTTATAGCATGTTAGTAACGTACAATGTGAGATTCATTGGGAAATCTATACATGCACTTAACCTGTCTTGATCATTTCAATCTCATTACTCCCTGTACCATCCCTCCTCCTCCTCTCCAGAAGTCTACCTTCTAGTTCTCTGTTATTGCTCCTTTAATTAATTAGTTTGTATAGCTTCTAATAGAAAGAAAAAAAACCATGTGATAATTGGCTTTTTACTTTATTTCTCTTAACATGAGAGTCTTACCGTTTCATCCACTTTTCTGACATGTTTCCATTCTTCTTTGTGGCTTCTTTATATTCTGTTGTGCGTATATTCCACATTTTCTTCATCCATTCATGTGTTGATGCACTCTGAGGCTGTTCCCACAGGTTGGCTATTGAAGCGCATTCTTGTTAATCTCAAGACTTTGCCCTGAACAAGAGTTTGATCCCCCAAGAATCTGGGCTAGACCTTGAGGCAGTGCTCTGGGCTCTAGGAGGATCTGTAACCTGCACCCCAGGAAGGCTGACAAACCTCCTTTGTCCCCTCCTGCTAGGTTCTCCCAACTGAGCGGTCAGATGCCAGGCAAGGAGACCTGCAGAGGAGAGGCGGCAGGAGGGCAGGGCTTTTCCAGGCCACTCACGCCAGATCTAACCCCACCACCCTACCTGACTCTGTAACAGCAAAGGGAGGGGAAAATAAATCCGTGTGTATGTGTGTGTGTTTGTGAATGCACACAGGAATGTATATATGCATGAAAAATTCAATCCTCTTACTTCTGAACAACTCTCTGAAGAGAAAAATGGGTGAACTGGAGAAGGTGGTGATAGAAATGAACTCACCTCAAAATTCCCTCCTAGTAGCTGAGGCTTTGGGATCAGCAATAAGGAGAATTTCACAAAGACTTGGAGGTATCCATCATCCCCTGAGGTCCAGCGTGACGAGAAATGTCCCCCGAAAGGTAAAGATGGCATTTGTGGATGATTCCTGAAGACGACAGCTCTGGCTATTCCGGCAAGGTAAGAAGAAACAGATGCCAGAATAATGTTGGTGTTTCACTCCGACCACTAGTGGGAGCTCTAGGTTCATGCCTGTTCAACCCAAGGATGACTGTAGCAAGGCCAGGGGTGAGTATTTTGATAGGACTTGGAACTGGAGGCTGAGAGGATGCTGCCTAACTCTCCCCTACAAAATTGCCTTTTGGATTCTGTGGCTCCATACTTCAGTTTGACAAGAGAGGCCTGGGGCCTGTGCCTACTTGTTCAGTACCTCAAATATCACCGAGTTTGAAGAACAGGAATCTGGATGTGAAGAAGGCGGTCTCGGCTACAGATACCCAGAAAGCCAGGCATTCTGCTTCCAACTGGGAAGTTTCAGTCTCTCTGGACCTGGACAAAAGATATCCATGCATTTTAGTCCCAGGTGTCCAGCCTGGACCCACTCCTAAATTTTATAGCAAAAGTTTTATCCAAACCATGAAGTGATCTTTCTTGAAGAAACTTTTCTATCTTCCCCCAAAACCAAGCTGAGGCAACATGTAGACTTCCTGTGCCCCAGAGAGACACCTCTCGTTAAGGTGAACATTGTTGTTTTTAATTCCACAAGTTGGGACTTATGAGTTGACTTTCTCATCCAAGTTACTGTTTTACAAAGGATGGTGCTGAGTACAATTTTAGGGTTGCTTCTTCCAAAGGAAACACCTGCTGAAAACCAAACAGGAATAGACTCTTCTCTTGGGCCTGAGAATATGATCCAATTGATAACACACTGTTTTTACTTCAATGCACCTATCATCATTTTTTATAATGTATTTATTGGCAAGATTGTTTTATTAATATCAGTCACATTTATGAACCCATAAGGCTCTTGGAGCACAGACTATGTTTGTCTGCACCACTGGTCCAGAGTTCTTGGTACACAGAAAATTGACTATACTAGCGGTTCCCAAACTGTGTGCCAATGGACCCCACAGCAGCAGTTGCAGCAAACTTGCAGTGGACCATGATGGTTGACATTTCTGGGAGAAACATAGTGACCCTTGGTACCTATGGGAACCTCGAGCTGACTAACAGCTCGGAGTAGTCTGCAACTTCAACACTTGTGTTAGTTGCTTTCCCATTGCTGGGACAAAATACTTGACACTCAGGATTTAAAAGAAAAGAGGTTTATTTTGGGTCAGTTTCAGTGGATTCAGTCCATGATTGGCTGGCTCCAAGGCAGAAATACCATGACAAAATAACATAACAGGGGAAAGTAGCTCAACCCATGGCAGCCAGGAAGCAGAGAAAGAAGGGAGGAGCTAGGAAGGAAATACCCCTAGTGAGGCACCCCTTCCAATCAGGCCCCGCCCCCACACGTGAGACTTTTGAGGGACACTTCAAATCCAAACCATAACACCACTAGATTTTCTGCCCTCCTTTCAACACATCAAATCTTCTGAAACTGGGGTTTTTGTTGGCAAGGTGATGAAAAGCAAGCACCACACACAAATCAACGTGGAACTAGTTTGTCCAGTCTGATTTCAAAGTCTAGGAAACCATGTAGTACCCAACCAGGGTCCATATCCCATACTGTACTGTGGTCATAGTATTTACAAATGTAACTTTTAAAGCACTGTTTTTCTTTTAATTTGTGTGTGTATTTTAAAGTAGCTACTAAGTTATTAAGATATAAATGTTTATTAAATTGTTGAACTTTATCCTACAAACAACACAGGTAACTATTTCTTTGGGACCAGAGGCACCAGGAAATGCTAAGAAACTGAGGAAACTGAGAAGGTTTGGAAATCTCTGACTCATTCAATATTTCTTAATTGACTTGTAGACTCAGGACCAGATGTTTTAAGTATGTGCCTGATCACTGTACCCACAAAATAACTCAAGAGAACTCAAGAGAGAAATTTTTGGAGAAAAAACATTACTGGAAGTTCTGTTTTTTTCTTACAGAGATCTCTCCATTGATGTCTCTTTCTTTTTCTAAGCACTTACTGTGTTTTGAACACTTACATTAGCCAGGCTCTAAGATTTTATTTTATTTATTAAGATACTATTTATTTATTGCACAGTGTCACTTAGCCCTCCTGACAACACTCTGAAGATGGCTGTTCATATTTATATCGGAGGGCAAGAGCCACAGAGGCAATGGCAGACACAAGACACAAAGGCAGTTTGGTTTCGTATGGACACTTATTCTCTTCATGATGACAATGATGAGTTTTGATACTTTATCATGAGCAGATAAACGTTTAACTAGCTATGCTTTTGTTACTATTTTTAAATTTTTAAGCTTTAACAAGATACCAGATATTATAGACGCAATTTACATGGATTATTCCATTTAATAATAACATAACTTAAGAGGTAGGTTTTATTAGGACAGTGATTTCTGCTTCATCAAATAAATAAAGGAGGCTTGGTGAGATCCCTTGACCAACCCAAAGCCTCCCAAACTTTGGATTCAGACTGACTGTGTACCATGCTAATGATACCAGCAAAACAAAAGAAAACGTTGAGACAAACTTTGTTACTGGACAGGGAAACGACTAACAATTATAGCTACTGGTGTGCAAAAGCCAGGGGTGGAAAAGAACTCACTAAGTTCTACTACGTTTTTCTGTAGTTCTCTGTCTCTCTGTTACAGTTTTAAGTAAGCTGAAAGTTTCAAGAAATATGAATTCTCTCTCTCCCTCTCTCCCTCCTTCTCTCCCTGCCAACCCCCACCAGTGTCTCTTTTTTAAAAAGTCCTGTAACCCTGCAGGAGCATGAGGCCCTTTCAGAGCCGGGCTTCTTCTTCTTCTTCTTCTTCTTCTTCTTCTTCTTCTTCTTCTTCTTCTTCTTCTTTCTTCTTTCTTCTTTCTTCTTTCTTCTTTTCTTCTTCTTTTTTTTTGAATACTTTATTTTTATTTTTATTTCCCTTTTCAAAGGCCAGCTACTTTGATGTGGACATTGGGATCTCTTTTGAAAAAAAACTGTGTGTGTGTGTGTGTGCGCGCGCGCACGTCTGTATTAGATAAAAGGAGAAGTTATAGAGGGTGTGGGGAACCAGCCTTCTGTAATAACTGCGCTTTTTGTCCAGACCTTGACATCTGAATATTAACATTTCCAAAAAGGGATTTGGCATAGCCTGGTGAAGCCTCCTTTATATAAAGAGCAGAAAGTCAGCTTTTCTTATACAAAATTGACATACTTTGTCTCCAGTTTAACAAACTTCAAACATATGTAAAGAGGTAGAGTTAGTCCATTAAGCAGATTTAGAAAGAAAGCATTTTGGAGAGCATGAATTCTCCAATGTTTAACATAGGGTCTGGCCCTCAATATTTATTTACTCAGTGAATGAATGACAGATTGAATAAATTCATTGTGAACTCCAGTCTCTGCAAAAATAATAACAATAACTGAAAAATCCTAGAAGCTAGCCATACCCTCCAAAACCCCATGTACCCATATCAGCAATGGTATTTTGCTTTTGCCTAAGGGTTTTGGGCTACCTGAAGGAAAACTGTGTAATTCCTATCTTATCAACGAATCACTTGGTTTCTTTGGAACACTTCATTACAAAGCAAGTGTCCCTGCCCTTCCAGTGTCTATGCCTTTGACCTTTAGTTCTCCTGTGTGAGATGTCCATGTGTGGCCACAGCACCAGTGGAAGGTGAGAATCAGGCTCCACTCTGCTGGTCAGCTTCTCTGATTGTGGGCCAAGGAGGAAGTACCTCACAGAAAGGGCTCTGAGAGCTGGTTTGGTCAGGAGCTCTGATAAGCACATCCTACTTGGATGGTGAGAAAAGGAAGCCTTAGTAGAGCTTGCAAGGTGCTTCCCAGAGAGTAATCAAGAGCTGCTCAACCATACAGTTACCTGAAAGCCATTTTCTTCAAGCAGGTTCTCAGCTACAAAACTGTGGGAAGGCAGTGATAAGCACATAGAACAAGTCAGATACCAGGTTTTCAGAGTTTACACCCTTCCTGTAGAAGTGAGCCTATGATTTGTTTTGAGAAACCCATGTTCATTAGGTAAGTCTTAAGAAAATGTCACTTCCACTTGTCAAAGTGGGTAAAAAAAATGAGTGAATAATAACCTCTTAAAGTAAAGATAAGGCCTAGAGATGACTTACAGTTTCCTTTGTCAAATACCTAACTTTGTCAGCAAAATAAGTATGTAATGAAATTGTCTTAGTGATGATTAAATGTGGCTTAAAATGATTATTATTCTAAGATTTATTTATTTATTTTTATGACAAAGATGTAAGTTTGAGTTGAGAATATCAGAACTTTGGACCCTACTAGGCGTGCCTTAGGCTGCTGAGAGCAAATCTTTTGTGAGTATTTTAGAGCTCTCCATACAATTTTTCTATTAGTTCGTTTATTTCATTTCATTTTGACTTGAAGCAGTTGAGGTCTGTATACATTCTTAGCTTCCACAAGCACTCTTCCCTATGCTTAGTTTGCTATCACTGGTCTACTAAGCAAGAAACCCATTTTGCTAATGCTTTAGTTGACCCTGAATAATGTTATCATGCTTTCTGCCTAATGCTTGCCAATGGGCTAATCTAAAAATGGCACCAAATAAGTTATCTGTTATCCACAGAACAAGGATACATTTTGAGACTGAAATAGATTGTGGTCAGTGGGGACCTGATCTGTTGAAAGATAGCTACTGCAGAATCCCCCAGAAAGTCATAAAATAGAGTGAGATTTTTATATAGTGAGTCATGCTTATTTTGTGTTAATTAAAATATTAACCATTCTTTTAGTAGCTTTCGAGTTAATATATTTTTTATACTTCTTTTCCAACAGTGTTTCTTTTTTTATTTTTTAAAAAATTTTATTTAAAGAAAAAAAACAGAATAAAGGATAGCAACAATACAGAATTCCAAGGAAAAAAGGAAAAGAACAACAACAACAAAACCTAAGAAATTATTACTTGACAAATTACATACTGACTTCTTGGAAATTGTTGTTCAAATTACAAAGTTAACACATGTAAAGTAGACATTCAAACAGTGAGACTGTTAACAGTTCTGCTCCATGATCTGACAAAAACAGCAATATGGTCATCCATCTTACCCACTCAAATATACATGCAATTATATCAAAAGGGTAAAATTAAGCATAACAAAACAGAACAAAGTGGGTCACAAGAAAGCATTGTAAGAAACATAAATTTCAAAACTAGGCAATCAGATATTCACTGTCTATCATATTGACTCCTGTTTTCTTCCAAATAGTTGTCCATACTGTCACATACAGGGAATTCACGTGAATCAACATAGTATGGAATTGATCTGAGCAGGACGAGGAGGGCATTTCAGGTCTTCAAGACCAGACAATAGGGAAGCCAAGAATGGCTGTCATAGTGTCTCTCATTCTCCTCCAAAACAGCTGTCCATACCTTCATGTGTGTTGAACTTAAACAAAACAAAACGAGCTAAAATCACTTTGAACAAAGAGTGATAGTTTTGCTGGATTTCACATCATGACATTATGGAATAAGCACTGGGTACTGTAGTGTCTCTTTTTCTTCAAAGTAGTTGTTCATTTCAACATGTGTTATATAGCTGGTTCTCATAAACTGTTTATAAGCTCTACACATGCATGAGTCTCTACATGTATATCTATCATTTCTGTATTAGAGGAAAAAACAAAACAAAGCAAGATAAAACAAAACAATTCCTAGAAAAGCATGAAGCAAAAAAGTAATATAAAACCACAGTACTAGGTGATCTACAGTGGTTACCATGATGTCTCAGCAGTATATAACAACATTAATAAAAATGAAGCATTGGAGACATTATAAGACTGCAAAAGCAGGCAATAATCAAACCAGAGTGGGTATCTTAATGATTCTTGTCATCTTCAGTGTAGTTGCCTATACTCTTAGACTTGCTATCAATCATAACAGATTTAAATAAAATCAGTCAATACAAAGTAGTAATCTAAAAAACCAGATTCAAATAAGATCAGTCATAATAAGACAGTATACATTATAAAGGGCTTTAGATTAAGTTGATAGGAAATTAGGGATGATTACCATAATATATCCTCTTATTTTTGGGATAGCTGACCATGTCCTCAAGTCTAGTGTGAGTAGACAAACTGGAACAGCATGTAATCCATCCAAGCAGAGTGATGAGAATAATGTAAATGTTAAATCTTGTTACCCAATTAACAATATCCTCTGCCTCCCTTTTTTTAAACAATTCCTCCCCTTTCACTCCCATAGGGTGCACTGCTTGTTTTGGGTCCCACTGCCTCCCTATATAGAGCATCTCATTGGACCATATCTCCTGATCTACTCTGCCTGTGTTTCTCTCTGTTAATATTTCAAGGCCATCTATACTAGAGATTACAGCCAATCTTCTCTGCCTTATTTCTGCTATTCTATTTTTCTGCCATTGATTGTGTATTTTTCTGTTCCTCTCCACTGTCTGCTCCGTTCACTGAGGCCTCTCTGCCACTGTTCCTGAAATGCTCATATTCTTGTTGTCTCTCTCTAAAATGTCCTTCAGTATTTTTTGTAGGATTGGATTGGTGGTCACAAATTCTCCCAGTTCCTCTTTGTCATGGAAGCATCTTGCTTCTCCATTAATTTCTAGAGAGAGTTTTGCAGGATACATCAATCTGGGCTGGAGGTTGTTCTCCTTCAGGGGCTTGAATTACTTCACTCCAAGCTCTTCTTGACCTGATGGTCTGTGTCGAGAAGTCTGCCATGATTTTGATGGGTTTTCCTTTATACGTGATCTGTTTCTTTTCTCTGATGGCTTTTAATATTCTGATCTTATATTGAATTTCTGGGATCTTGATGATTATGTGTCTGGGTGTAGCCCTGTTTTGGTTGTAGGTGGCTGGAGTTCTGTATGCTTCATACATCTGCATATCATTTCCTTTTTCTATGCTTGGGAAATTTTCCTTAATGATTTCTGTGAATAGCCTTTGCAATTCCTCTGTTTTGACTCCTGCTTCTTCATTCACATGCTTTATTCTTAAGTTATAGATCCTCTTGTCATCTTCTAGTCTTTGTATAGTTACTGCCTGCTCCCTT
>PVJX010015654.1:0-42105 GCA_004027295.1 Dolichotis patagonum
ATAAGTCCTTTGTCTGAGGGGTTGCTGGCTAAAATTCTTTCCCATCTGTGGGTTTTCTTTTCACTCTGATGGTGATTTCTTTTGAAGTATAGAAACTTTTCAATAATATGAGATCCCAGTTGTTGAAGTGTTTTCCATGCAGTTTGCATTTTGTTCATGAATTCTCTGCCTACCCCTATGTCTCCAAGACTTCTACGTACCTTATATTCCAGTAGATTTAGTGTTTCTGTTTTAATGTTGAGGTCTTTTATCCATTTAGACTTTAGTTTTGTGCATGGTGATAGGCATGGATCTAGTTTCAGTCTTCTGCATGTGGAGAGCCAATTTTTCCAACACCATTTATTAAAGAGGCTATCCTTCTTCCAGTGAACATGTTTAGCCCCTTTGTCAAATATCAGGTGACTGAGTGTCTTTGTACTTATACTTGCATCTTCTAATCTGTTTCATTGATTCTCAGGTCTATTTCTTTGCCAGTATCATGGCAAAGTTGAACTAGTACATATCAGTGATATCCATAAATGTAAATGACCTCAATTCAACTATCAAAAGAAATAGGTTGACAGAATGGATCAAGAAACATGATCCCACAATATACTGTATACAAGAAACACATCTGACCCAAAAGGAAACTCACAGATTGAAAGTCAAAGGATGGAAAACAGCATCCCATCCAACAGGAACCAAGAAAAAAGCAGGGGTAACTATTCTATTTGCAGACAATGTTAACTTCCAACCTAAAATGATTAAAAGAGACAAAGAGGGTCACTACATACTCATAAGTGGGAAAATACAAGAGGAAGAACTAACAATTATAAATATTTATGCACTAAACACAGGAGCACCCAACTATATAAGACAGATAGTAATGGACATGAAAAACCAAATACACAAGAACACAATTATTACAGGGGACCTTAACAGCCCATTATCACAATGCTTAGATCAACTAGACAAAAAAATGAGCAAAGAAATAATAGAACTGAAGCATACCTGTGAGCAATTGGACTTAGTAGATGTTTACAGAGTGTTTCATCCAAATACCTAAATTTTTAGGAACTGCAAATAATTCTAGGCCCAGACAGAATACTGGAGATTTTTGAGTAGTGGTGAGGCCTTTCCTTCATGTCTGATACCTAGTCTAGAAAATGTTTCCTTAGAAGGACTTTTGGCGTAAGTGGAAGAAATGAGAAAAAAATGAAAAAGTAGAGCACTTAAAGGTTTGCAAAGAGAGTAAGCTTGTGTACTGTTCCTGAGGCAGAGACCTGAGATGAGCCAATCAGTGGATTCTATATCCTTGGCCGCTTGCTTCTGGGGTAACCAGTAAACCAGTGTGACTCCCAAGACTCATGCCGGTAATTCTGGAACAAATGGTCATTTTGTCAACAGAGAAAAGCTAGCTTTGAGACAAGTAGACTGACGGGGAAAAATGAAACTAAGGCAAATTCAAGCAATTGTTGGAGTCTTGTTCATGGCATCTTGAACTGCCATGTTAGACTGTATGGAGCTGGGTCTGGCACAGAGCAATAGATTATGTGCTTAGTGTATGTGTAGTTCTAGGCTCCATTTCCAACACCCCCCCCCCAATATAGGAAGGTCACTCTATCTTTGAATTTTCATCTACACAAGCTAAGAAATCAATTCATTGTTAATTAGGCCAGCTTGTTAGGTATTCTGTTAGCTGAAATCCTTGCCTACTTTTTATATTCATATTCTTTGTATGTCAGAAACTTTACACATAAACTCATTTAATGTTCATGCCATTCTTGGAAGTGAACATTCTTACTTCCATTTGACAACTTAGAAATGTAAGGCTCATAATTGTTGCTAAATGTGGCGGATATTTGGCTCTAGATCCATCAGAACTCAAAACTTGGGCTTTTTTCTAATTATATGATATTAGGTCCAATTACAGAGTCCCAGGTTATTTACACATCCTTTTTCAAAGTTGTGTTCATGTGTCTTACAGTTTTGCTAACTTCACTCTGAAGTTTTCCCATCTATTCATCTTATTGAAGATACACTTTGCACAATGTACAAAGCTAATTTTTAACTACTGAATCTCTTGGTAGGACTCAGGAAATACAAGCCAAGTTGTAATGGAAGATTAGAATTTCTTTTGTAATAGACTAGTATTTAAGGACTACAGTTGAATGAACTACCTTTAAATTCTGTCTTAACTGGTAGCATGAAGTAGCATAAAGTGTGACAGCTTTGGAATCAGATGTGGGTGAACAGTTTCAACTGTAGAACATTGGGGTTTTCAGGGTGCTAGATTAGATTTGTCTAAAAGATATACCACCATAATTTGATGAAAAATCCCCCAAAAATGAAAAAAATAAAATGAATAACGGTAGTAACAATTAAAGACATTATAGGTCAAGATCTCTGCAGTCTTCATTGAGTACACTAGCAAAGATAGGGGTCACAAAACACTTTCCCAGACCATGCACTATATGCTCCACTTAAGAGAATACCTCTAAGAAGTGATTAAAACTCTCACTGACCTGCTCCCCATATGTCGAATTCAGAGTGATAAATGTTCCCTTTTCTGGTGCTCCCAAATTGTCGTGTGTCCAGGTAGAGTTTTGAAAAGTGGTGGCATCATGAAGGTGTGCTCCTCATCAGGGAGTTAATTCACTAATGATTTCATAGCTGAATGTTCTGTGGGGTGTGAGGAGGTGGCGTGTCAGTGGAGGGTGTTTCACTGGAAGGTGTATTCTTATCTCTGGTTCCATCCTTTCTCTCTGTCTCTGTCTCTCTGCCTCTGTCTTTGTTCTCTCTCTCTCTCTCTCTCTCTCTCTCTCTCTGGCTTGTTTTTTCTCTCTGATTTCCTGACATGTGTTGAGCAGCTATTCTCTTTCAGATCCTTCTACCATGCCATTTCTGCTTCAGATAACCATGGATAGAATCCTCTGAAATTGTGAGCTGAATAAATTTCTTCTTTTTCAGTTCTGGGTCAGGTATTTGTCCCAGTGATGGAGAAGCTGACTAATGCAGTCACACATTCAAAAAATCCAGTTATAAAATCCATTTTATAACTATACATGAAATTCCCTGTGAACCAAGAATCCCCCTTTCTTTACTGTGCGCCAGTGTCTCAGCCCATCATAACACTCAAATGATCAACCTTTTTCTCCAAGCCAGGTAGAACTCTGCAGGGCAGGAGAGAAGCTTGGAAAGAAGAGAGCTATTTGATGTATCATGGAAAAAGTGCCTGGTATTAGATGATATTCAGTTAGCTAAAGAAATGAACACAGAAGTGGAAACAGGTGAAATACTCACAGTAGCAAACACAGAGAAATATGAGACCACATCTTAGGAGCCAAGCTCCAACCTCAAGCTAGGAGTCCATCACTAGATGAATACCTGCCAGGAACTGTAAATGAAGCAGTGGGATTTTGCACACCAAACTGCACATTTAACTGTGTGAGAGACAGTGGTACCATCTGAATGAGTTACAAGGGGGGCAGAAAATATGTCTAAGGTATCTCATGACAAACATTGCACTTCAATAGAAAAATAAGCCAGTGAGGAAAAACAAAACAAAACAAAACAAAACAACAAAAAAATCCATAGGAGGCAATTTGAAAACCATTGATAAGGGAAAAATATTCAATACATGAGGTGAGTGTAGCAAGATAACGTTTTGAAATACTCACATCTTCCCTTTTAATGTTTTACTATTTTCAGAACCTCTCATCTATACCCCACCTTCTGGAAACTGGGCAGTTCTATGCTTCTGACTCAGGGACGGGAGGGAACAGGATGAACTCAGAAACAAAGAATCTTTATTGATCCTGTTCCCCAAATCCTAGGCCACTAGGAGACTGGAAAGGGATTTTGCCATGGCTATTTGTTTTCCAAGGAGAAAAGGGCTTACCTTTCAATTTCCAACTGGAAGGAAAAGTGTAGGCTATTTAAGGGAGATGGATTCTGTATCCTGTTTTCTGGGTGGAAACTTAGAGTGCAGAGAGGTAGCATGACATTTAGAAAGAGTGGATCTTAGCCAGTTTGGCAGAGATTTTGATGTTCATGCAGGACACAGAAAGATTAGAATATGTTACGTGTCCATAAAACAGAAGAAAATAGGAGAAAGTGTCATTCTGAAGGGGCCAGGCAGAGAGGAGCTAGTGCTGTCCTTCTGTGGTGATCTGTGAGGCTGGGTGGTGGAACTGAAAGGGGGCCATAGTGTACTCAGAGGAAACCAGCATGGATATATGACACTGAACACAGTGGAGCCCTGCCCCATGCTCCACAAAGCCATGGCACCTTATGTCACCTACATTTAGATACTACTCTTATGCAAGGGGAAGGAACCTTGAATTATCTGAGATTATATTCATGCCATCCTGGTTAAATGGAAATTTAAGATAGATATTAGGTCTAATTATGAAAATTATTATGATGTTCTACTTATTTGAACATCTGAAATGTAGGCTGAGGTTAATAGTAACTACATTAGCTGTAATTATTATCACTTTTGTATCACAGTTCTTACCTCAATTCTTTGTTGTTCAATAAAGATTGATATTTAAAATAAATAAAAATAAACATTTCCATAGTTTTATGCCATCTTTGAGGTACTAGAGAGTCTAACAGAAGGTATAATGTGCTATCATAAGACTTACAAAATTCTGGAGACTTAATTCAAGTGATTTGACAACTGAGTAACAAGGATCTACTCTTCAGGAGGAAAGGAAGTGCAAATCTTACCCCATTTCTCATTCCGGGGAGCCATGAATACTCAGTGGTGCAAAACCAGAATTCCTTTTAATAAAACACGGTTGCATGCCAGTTCCCTGACCTTGGGCTAAATGAGGCCAGTAGAAAGATCATTTATATAAGTGAAAACCATCTCTAAAAGCCAGCAGCTTTTAAACTGCCTTTAGATCAAAGAGAGTTGGAGAGAAGCTGCTTACAGGCCCATGGAACACTTTGATGTCCATCACTTTCTCCTTGAGATTAGTGAACCAGCAAGCTTGGGATGCTTACCCCAGTTATGTTTAGCTTGCAGGTCGATTTTTCAACTAACCCTGGATGGCACATAGCTCAAATGATGATGCAAGACATTTTATTGCTCCCTTCCATAAATTAAAGACAGAAGAATTTAGTTGCTGTCACAATTTCCAAGTGACAGAAAAATCATTTGTTTTTGATTCTACTTCACCGTGCTAAAAGCTTCAAAGTTGTGCATGTTAGTCTTTCAAGTTGTCTGTGTAAAATACCACCTTATGAATTACAGATAACTGCATCCTACTTGTTTATATAAATCTTCACAAATATTTCACTTGAAATATTATTTAAATGCTCCTTTCATTTTGTAACTTTTAGTGCTTGTGCATAAGCACTGTGACTTGCACTTTCCTGATAGAGATAACTAAGTCATGGTCTTTTCCCAGAAGGAGCTCCAAATCCTCTGGGTAAATAATGGGTACACAGTTAATTACAACTCTCTGGTAATAAGTCTGGTGATGAGGACTGGGAGTCAGCACACATGGAGCATGGAATGCCTGACAGGTAAAGTCTCAAACACCCACTGACGATGAGGATGAGTGGTGGCACATGGGACCACCAGAAGAGTCACGTGGTACCATGAGGCTTCCATTTGTAGCTCTGATGTATTCCCATTATTCTTCAAAATGGGCTACTTTTCTCATCTCTCCCGTACAACGTGCACAGTACTGCTAGAGGCAGAATTAAAGATCCAGATACCCAGCTTAGGAGAAGATGAGCAGAGTTCCAGACTGAGAGGAGGCAGCAGAATGAGAGGTGTCATTGTTAGAATTCGTAAGTTACTGAAAATTGAACATAGTAGGGGGATCTACTGAAAAAATCACTTGGGGTTTGTCCTCCTTGCTGTCTAAAAAGCTAATGAAAGCATAGTATGCCTAAGATCTTACCTCTTTAAAAAAGCTAAAAAAAATGCTTCTAGTAAGCATTGCTTATTGAGATATCAAGATATTTGTGATGAGATGTAGGAGAATTGTGGGAAAATGAGAGGTAAGGAAGAGTCCCTGGTATGTCAGATAAATGGTATCATGTTGTCACAAGGAACAGCATTAGGTAACCACATATTGAGAATCACAGTTTCTAACTCCATGCTGAATATCACTTATAAATTAGAATTTCTCAACTTTGGTATCATCAGTATTTTGTGTTATATAATTATTTACTGAGGTAGGTAGTTAGGTGAATTATAGGATATTTAGTCTCATCTCTAGATTTCACCTATTAGATATACATAGTTCTCCACTCCCTCAATGTGACAACCAAGGTGGTCTCCAGACATTACCAAATGTTTCCTGGAATTTCTGTTTTGAGAGCCACTGTTCTAAATAAATATGAGAAAATGAGCTAAAAAGGTTTTGTTTGAACCTAAGCCTTGTGGAGCAGGTTACATTTACTACACATGTGTGATAAAGGATATACTGCAGGCATTTTGTAGGCAGAGCTAAGCAAATACCTTCAGTAGAGATAGAAGACATAACATAGCATCAAGAACTTCACCCCCAAAGAAAAAGAGACATCCCAGAGGAGGCAGGGGGAGATCTGGGGAAAAGTGATCAATGGCACTTACCCAGTGAAAGATGAACAGAGCAGGACAGAGCTGAGACTCTTGGTCACCTCAGGTGAACAGTTTTTATTGTGTTCCTGATGAGGAACAGCTGGGCATTTATAGCAGCTTTCAAGTGAATATTCTTTATGTAGGTACAAACCGTAAGTTTACAGTTTCATTCTTGAACATCTGCGTTATCAAGAAAGCTTCTTATTGTCCATCCAGAACCCTTGATTATCGAGCACTTTAACTACTGTTGTGAGCTTTGGGTGACCCCCAATTGAACACCTGGTTAAGGTACTATACCTGGTGCTTGGGCTTCCTAAAGCTAATCTAGGTAAGCAGTGAACAGGGGTCAGATTGCTGCTCTTTTCTGCGTTATGAAGTAAGGAATGGAGTGGACACAAGTCCCTTATCCACACAATCCTCCGTGCTCTCTTTTGTAGCTTGGTTCCCTTTCCATGCTGCCTTTGGTACTCATTAGAGAATCTCAATGGGAAGCAAAGATGGTGGGATCTGCAAGGTTACTGGGGTCCCACTCTTGCTGTGTGATTGTCAAAGTCCTCCCTGGACTCCTTTGTGGGTACAAGCGTCCAGTTCTCTTATTGTACCTTCTCCCTAGATTACATTTTCCTCAGTTCTACTTTTCTCATTATGGCTTTTAATCACTCTACTGCACCACCACCCATTTTTCTCTGAATAATTATCACAGAATTTGAGCACAGAATTAAAACCTAAAAACGTATCTAGTATACTGTCTTTCCTGCCACCACATATATGTAAACTGGGGATCAGAGCATGGTAGTGAATTACGTAAGGAAACCCAATTTAAGAGTGTATAGGAAACAATAAAACAACTGGAATGCTGACATTTAAAAGATGCTTCACCAGATCATTGGAGGAAGAGTCAGGCTGAATCCAGAGTGTTCAAGGAAAAACAGGCGTGAGGAGTGAAGGAGTAGTCGAGAGAGGAGAGATTAGAAAGAAGAGAATGGCTGAGTTCACAGTTATGAAAGGAAAAAGCACACTTTGGACAGAACCTCAAGACACTAACTCATGTTCTGTAGGGAAAGACAGCCTGCAGGGTTAAACGAGGGTCCAGGAGGAAGCTCGGAATTTTGGAAGTGTAGAGGGCTTCATCCCTTACCTATTGGAATGTTTCTGAACAGGTACTTAGAAACCTATGTGTTAAAAGGCAAATGAATGATTGATAGAAAAAGTTTCCTACTAAAAGATAGAAACCTAGACTTTTGATAGCAGAATTCTGATTTTTTTACGTATCACATATTGTTTTCTGCCTCTAGATCAGCTGGATAAATTCAGGCTAAAACGCATAAAAGCACTTGTATATTTTTTCTATTTGTGTTACATGATAAACTTCACATTGTCATAATGGTCTCTCTGTGATAGAGTTCGTATCTCTATGACAGAGAATTCACAACCATTACATGTGGTACACAGTATTCCTTTGCATAAAGGAACTAAGGTACCAAAATCTATCTCTACTTTAAAAAGTTTTACTTCTCCAATGAGCCTTATTTATCCATTCATATTTTCTACACAGTATTCATTTTGGAAGTCCTTCAACTGAGAATTAGGATTCCATAAACATCTCCGAAGTGGGGAGGGGTTGGAGTGGTTCTGGGAGGAGGGTTTGATAAACCTACATGACTCAAACTGACTCCATAACATCAAAGCTCAGATACTATCTTAGCTTTGCACATTGTACTTTTAATTCCAGATATTGCCTTACTTTCCCTTCTGTATTTTCAACTCCTAGCAGAGTATCTGGAAGATAGTAGGCATTCACTAAATATTGATTGGATAATTAGCTGGAGGATATTTATACTGACTCAAATAAGTGTACTCAAAGACCCAAACATAATTGGTTTAGTCTAGGTGTTTGATTGTCAATTTTGTTCACATTGCAGAGCAAAATATTCCATGATTTTTTTCAGATAAAACAGTAACAGTATACAGGCATCTAGTGCTAATAGCTATAATGTGGATGTGTGGTAGATTTGGCAGTAATATCCGTCACTGTTGATAACAGAGTAGACTAAACTGATGCCTAAAATACAGGGTACCAACGTGAGTCAATGTATTCATGGGACTTACAGGGTCTTGTATTGTCATAGCATTGGGGGAACACAGTCAAATTTCAGCAGAGCAAAGCAAAGTATGCAACAGTAGAAAGCTTACTGCATGTTCTGGTAAACAACCAAAGTCTCGATCACCAATTTTTAATTCTGTTTCAACCTCTAAAACCTGATACTATCTCCTCCGCCATAAGAGAGAAGCAAAGGAAAGTCAGTGTTTCATCACCACAAAAACATTTTTGAGCTACAGATCCTCCATGATGGAAAGCATCTTTTGCAAACACAAAATTACAATTGCTTGAATTTTAACAGATATGAGGACATACGTAATCAGTATGGAAATCATAGGCAGGAGTGCCTATGATTGGCTTGATCGTCAAAATAAGTTCCCTATTTTAATTCTTATAGTGCAACATTCTTTCAGTCCTTCGCAGATCAAGGGGGTGAGCAACAGGAAGATCTGTTCAGTGAGCTCCCTTAGTGCTCCTTATTTCAGGATAAAAACAGTAACCTGACAGAAAAAGAATCATAACAAAATATTATGGCCCCAGTTATCAAATAAATAGCCCTTAAAAATTAACTGCATCACTTTTCAATGGGCATGCAAAGTAATCTTACAAATGATTGACAGCATTTTATGTCATAAATAAATTACTGCCTACTATATAATATTTGAGTTTAAATTTTGATTCAACAAGTTCAAGTGCCTGTTTGGAAGTGGCTATTGCACTAAATGTGCCAAGACAGACTCTGATACTGTACTTGCTATCAAGCTAACTTCGACATGCAGCCATCTGGAGAGTCCCTCTGCTTGTCCAGTGAGACTCAGCAGCAGCTCTGGGTTTGTTTGCAGATTCTCAAAGCTGCTCATCAATTGAACTGTAACCAAAGTAAGGTCAGTGGTGGTACTGAGGCAAACAGAGTCAATGGCATTGCATCAGGCCCCTTGGGCTGCGAGGAACCTTTGTGACTTGGAGAGTTTCAAGTGATAATGAATGTGGCTATTGAGTAGTTTGTTTGTCTAAGTCACCATTTCATCTTCGGATCTAACATGCTGCCTAGCACATGGTTTTCACATGTATTTTCAACATGCACTTGTTGAACTAATAAATTCAGAACCCAGAAAAGTGGTGATAAAGACTGCAGAAATAAGGAGAAAATAATCTTTTGCCTAAACAAGTTTGTTTAATATTAATGTCTTTGCCATTTACTCTGAAACACCTCAGATATTTAGCATGCATTGTGAATCCTCAGAAAGATTTAGTAAAATAGTTTCCCAAGATTTTTGAATGTAAAACAGTTTTTTTTTTTTTTTTTTTTTTGGTACCAGGGATCAAACTCACAACCTTGAGCTTGCCAGGTAGGCAGGTATATTGTATATTGTTATCTTCAAAGTAGTTGTTCAGATTACAAGATATAGGCAGATAAATATGATCAATCAATGAAAGCTCAAGCCATTGTTTTTGATGGACTAACAGAGATTAGTAGTATAGTTTCTTTTCTCCTTTCCCCTGCCCCAGTTAAGACTTATTTTTTGAAGTACTAAATACCATCTTTCAGCAGTGTGTGGGTTAGTGCATTTAAAGATCATATGACATAATATATGAAGAAAATGTGCTCAAATTAAATTTTGTTTTCTTCTTTTAGGGGCATGCTATGTGTATGGACATATATGACAATGGGTTCTATAAAATTTCTAAATATTCAAATATGTTTATAAAATCTATAGTCTCTTTTTAAATGACTGGAGTAACAAGTTATTTTATCATTCTAAAGTAAAATAAATCTCAATTTTTAATTGTCAAACAAATACAAAAACAAATAGTGCAATACTGAAGAATATGTATAAACCTAAAGGACACAAGAGTTCTGATATGCATCCATATCCAAAATGCTACAGTGGTTTGTTAACTGTTAAATAAAGATTATCAAGCCTCATACCTGTTCCAGAGTTTCTGATGGAAGTTCTAGGGAGGACTAGGAATCTGTATTTAATTATCACCCCAATGATTCTACAGTGAGAGATTTAGTGAACTCCAATCTGAATTATTTTCATGTAAACAGTATCACAGTCTATCACTGTACTGTTCAAACGTATTAGATTTTTCTAGTGCAGGGTTTCCATTTTTCATGAATTCACACATTTTCTTGTAAGTATCTATGTCTATTCTAGGTTTGGAACAGATTACACTATTCCTAGATACAGAGTCATCACCTTATAGAACATAGGCAGCTCCTGTAGGGGAAGGGATAGGGAAGGTCTAGTTCACTTTGCTTTGGGGCCCATTTTTACTAGTTATTGTTAAGACTTTCTTTTTTAAGCAAGGGTTAATTTTGTGGATTGAGTTGGAAGCTGCATGAATGATGAGGAGGGGGTGATGCCACCTAAGCAAAGGAGATGGTGCAAATCCCTTTTGAGATGGAACTCCCTTATACCCATCAAACTGACAAATAGGCAGAGTGACTGGTAGGATGATAGGTATGATGATTAGTTACATGGGCTATGGATTCAAGATATTTAATCTCTAGGGTCATTCTCCTGATTACTTATCTGAGCTATAGACTTTTTCTTCTCCTCTTTAAATGTAATAAGAGTATTATGTATCCCACAAGGTTATTTTTCAGGTTTAAATGAAATGATTTCTGAAGCATATAGTGTAGTATCTGACTGTAGCAAGGATTTAACATTGCCTTTGTAGGCAGTGGGCTCAAGCTCCTGCGTTATTGTATTTCCCATATGAATTCACTTGGGTGACTGTTACAGTACGACCATTAAAAAGTGAAATAAAATAAAAAAATACTCTTACATAGAGGATGGTTTTGGAGCTTAACACACAGAATTGAAATGAGCTCTATCCCTCACATTTACTAGCTTGGTGAACTTGGCCAAGTTAACCTATCTACACACCTTTCCTCATCTGTCCAGGGGAAATTCTATCTCAGGCAATGAGCTCTAGTGTCAATACTAAGAGATGTAGAAAAGAGAGGAAAAAAAAGAGAGAAAGAATTGCATGCAAGAAAAGGTTGGGGGACATTCAAGAGGACAGACAAGGTAGGTTTGCTGTGTCTTAGAGATAATACTTGGAATTATTCTCCCAGAAAACTCTTCCAAAGGAGTCTTTCAAAATAGTACTAGAGGAAGCCCTTGTTGGTAAAGAACTTGTTAAGAGTAAGATGGCAGGTTGGACAATGCCCAGAATATAAAAGTTATAATTACTGTTCTTACTGTGAATATTATACTATCAAGGCCAAGTTCTATCTTAATCTATTTTTATATCCTCATATCTCTTAAAGTCAGAGGGTGATGTTTAATGTAATTAGTTTCAAGAAATTAATTTTTAAACAGCCTGTGTGTTCCATTCCCTTTAATTTCTTGGTCACTTTTCAGATATAAAAGGGTCCTTAAACCAATTACTGATTTTACTGAGATTGTCCAGATTATTAACCAGTACTCTTGATAATAAGAACTCAAGTTTGTTTCGTGTAACTACTCTAGGTAGTTACTGAACCAAGATATATTTCCTACCTAGAGAAAGTATCAGTAATATATGAAAGTGTAAGTATAAGCAAGGGTAAATCTAAGAGCATTTTGGAAACTTTAGTAGCTTCTATACCTATTTTGTTTTTTAAATATTAAAAAGATCTGTGAAAATAAAAGTAGAGAATAAATTTAATTCTTGCAGATAAATGTTTTACCTATAGTTTAATATAAACTTGAGAAAGTTAAAATTTAACTTAAATAGGGAAGTAGTTTTGGGTACTGCATGAGATTTCTTGTACATTAAACTGATACACCATTTAGAGCCATGTGATTTCAGTCATGGAAAATCTGTGTTGCTTAAAAAAAAGGATTAGGAGACATTTTTCCAAACCTCATCACTGTTACTTAATGCTCAAGGAAAGTAATCACAGAATAATTTAGAAATATTTACATAAAAATTTAAAGAACTGTATTACATTACATAATCCTTTTGAACATCAACATACTTCAAAACCTGCAATTTCGCTAACCACAGATTTCTTCCTCACTCTTTTGGTTGAGAAGAGCAGTTGGAATGCAGCGTTTTAACCCTTGATAAACTGGACACTTGAAGCCATAGTGTGTGATAAAGAAACTACTGTACGTGGCGGCTGTCTGCTTCTCTGTGCTGATGGTGGGCAGCACTCGGGCCTCTAGATTCTATCCTGACACTGTGCAGCTGTATTGGGTACCATGAAAATGCACAGACCTTTTATCGAGATAGTTGCTATAATAAAACTAAGTACCTGATAAAGTCATGATATGAAATTCAGATTTAAGAGGATTTCTTTGTTTTGCTCTTCTTGCATTTTTCTTTGGCTTTGCTCTATTTTAGAATGATAACACCACCAACATCCTTAGGGTTGCTCAAATGGCATTTGCTTTAGAATTTTCACTTGTTCCCCTCGTCCAGAGGAATTAATGCTATAATTTGCTGAATTTGTACAGTCATCAGCCGCTGATGCAGTGTTAGTTCTGCTTTTCCTTGCTGTTGACTGCAATAATCAACTTTAAAATAATGAAAATGATCTTGCGTGTAATATTTATTCTGTTCCAGGCATGGTAGCACACGTGTTTTAAAATAGTCCTGTTATTATATCTGCTGATGTTTTTGAAACAAAGCTCATAAAAATTTGATTTAAGAAATTGAAAACCATTTTTATTTCTGTTCTCAGATAGCTCAATAAAAAGAAAGAAAACTGAGAAAGATTGTCTGAAAGTTCTTTCTCCAAATAGCACTTATGTAAGCTCTTTTACAGCTGAAGTCCAGCTAAGCTTTTCATTGAATCATTCTTATGTGTATAGACCATTCTTGTTTATAGAAAAAGGTGTAACTTTCTCAGCTTAAGTCAAACTCTAATACCAATATCCTAATACTTGATGGAGAATTATAAGAGAGAAAAAATACCTGCCAACATTCCATTTTCTTTGAACAGATGAATATTTTTAATGGTACTGTTCTAATGGATGGAGTGGTAAAATATACAGTAGATGTTTAAACTGTTAAAAATTTATTGCAGTAAAAGACACATTGCCATTAATCTGTGTCAGATTTGTCCCTCTTGCTTCAAATACACACGTGCCATTGTTCTAGCACTTTCCCAAATGGTTCTGGAAGGTTTTTTTTTCCCCATGAATGTCTTTATGAGGCATTGTCAAAAATATAGTGGCTGCAACGTACCACCCTATGGAAAAGCAGGCTCATAAACTGATGATGTGCCCTCACCGACCTTATTCACTGGATCTGGTACTGTGTGACTTCTGGTTCTTCCCCAAAGCCCAAATGACCATGAAAGTAAATGTTTTCAATTGATTCAGCACATTGAGGCAGCAATAACAGCACAACAAAGACAATCACATAGACACACATACACACACACACACACGCACACACACACACGCACACATGCACACACGCACACACGCGCACACACACACATACAGGGCTTTTAGAACTGCTTCACAAAGTGTTAAAAGCAATGGAATAATTGTGTTTGAAGCAAATGGGAGTATTTTGACAGGGATTAATGGTAGTGTGCTTTTTCTTGTAATACATTTTTAGAAAGTAAACACACTATATTCTTGCCCATTATTGGAAATAGAATTTAGAGGGTTCCATTAGAGTGTGGGTTTCCATCTAAACATTTTTTTTCTTTTGAAAAGAAGAAAAAAAACCCCCAGAATTTCAAAACAAAATAATAAGAGAGTAACAAACTTTTTAAGGTTGAATATTTAGGTGCAGATAGGTGGAAAGTTTAAAGAGGAAGGAAAAGAAGATTATCAGCTCTAGACAAAGGTCAGATCTCTTTTTATTTACTACTACCATATTCTAAAATAGAATCTCATAGAATTTTTCCTTGAAACACACACAGGAACTCACAACACACGACAAACACAAAACTTATTTCTCTATTGTTTCACACCTTCTTGCTCAATACATACCTCTGAAGTGGTCTTTAATGTTGGGGAATTTGCTGTTCACTAAGGAATGTTGCAGAAAGGCATTTCTATCAGTGACTTAATTTGCTCTTGCTTTCAAGCTGTTACCCTTGAGCTAGGACTTTCATTTGCCTCCTATATCTGTAATTCCCTCTCAGTAAATTCATCTTATGTCAACCTTCAAAAGGTCCAATTAATCTGGTCCACATAATACTATTCCTTCAGTGACCTACTCTGATTCCTATGTATGGATCCTATTTGTATATTTTACTAGGGGTGTGTGTGTGTGTGTGTGTGTGTGTGTTTGGCATTTGAGATACAGACAACCCTTGTTCTCATCTTACGTGAAAGTAACTTTACAGCATTTAAAGTACCTAACCTTTTATTAAAATTGACTCTTAGATTTGTTGTTAGAAGAGTCTTTCATCACAAAATTTTTACCAGAAAATGAAACCAAGTTTTTTATTTTTTATTTTATTTTAGTTTTTTTTAGTGAAAGTTAGTTATAGAGTGGAATTTCCTTAGTACAGGAAGTAAAGAAAAATGTTTTCTCTGTTTCTCTAGCACATGCATTATACTGTTATTGCTTATTTTTGTCTTTGTCTTGCATCCCATGCAGAACAATTAATTGTCTCTGGATAGTTCTTGCTCCATTATAAAGAAGTGGCAGTGACTCCCATGCATTTTTGAAATTCTATTTCTTAGCTTTTATACTACATTACTCTCTCATAACCAGTTCTAACTGAAAGTCTATAATGAATTACTTTATGGGCAATTTATTCTTTTCTTTCTGACATGTAAGTCTGATTTTATTTCTGTTAGCACTACATGACAAGTGTTCCAATTTATAATTTTTTCAAGAATTCCTTTAATGTCCAAAGCATCTGATAAAATACACATGGGATCACAAACTTCCATTTGCTCCCATATATTTTCAATTATAGATAGTGGGACCTTGGGAGCTCCCAGAACGTATGTAATCTTCGATAACTACTGCAAATCTCCAGCCACTTCTGTCATCACTCATACTGAGGGCCTCAGATGGATTCCTGTGCAAGACAGTCCATGTGGGATTTTTAAACTGCTTGTTTAGAATTACAGATTGAGACTTGCCAACATTACTTTATTGAACACCTTCAACAATACTACTACTACTAGTAATAATACTCAAGTATCTTAGTTTATTTTCCCTTTCACCTCAACATAACAACTGGGGAGCAAATCTCATGGTGAAGTGGAAATATTGCAAACTCAGAGTGAACAGACCTGGATTTAAATACAACTTCACCATTTACTATAAGGCTGACATACTTAACATTTCTGAATTTCAGTAAAGTGAGACTGAGATTAGAGGCTACTTCAGATCCAGGACTCTTCTGAGGACTGACAAAGTTAAAAGGGAACTAATCATCAGGAAGTTCTGAAGTAGAGTGAATGGCCACAGTGCTCTGAGTAGTGTTAAAGTTTATCTAGTAAAGATTCACAGGCCCCGATTTTAGAGGGTGGAGATGAGGGCCACTCTTCCCCACCTTGTCTGCATCAACAGCCTGCTCCAAGAAGTTGCTGTTATTTGCCTTGTTCAGTATTTCCATAGTTCATGCTTCAAATGAGTCTCCCCTAAAGCAAGACACATGAAGAACCCCAGCTGAGACACAGAATGGCTTTCCATCAGCACTGCTCTGCTTGGGACACATTGATATTTGAGTGGAAAAGCTCAACAGCCAATTAGACATAGAAACAGGGAGATGAATAAGTTTAAGGACGAATCACAAACACTCAAACAAAGTGAGTAACACTACACAGAGAGTAAGACTTTTGTGCTATGGTGCCTATTAGATTGGTATTTATGAAAATAAAAAAAATTTAAGGATTACCTGAATAGCCAGCAATAAAGACTTAGTACACTGAAAAGTTCACTTGATGGAGTTGTATATAATTTGAATGGGTATATATGGAATTTCAAAAATACCTACACTTTGTTGTTTAATAAAACAAAAAATCAAATAGAAAATTGAATATTTAATTTGATTTCAATTAAAGAAATCAGTGATTGTCTTTGGGTTGTGATTTTAAGATAATTTTGCTTTTCTTAATATTTTCTGTATTTTAGATTTCCATTCACAGACATATTTTGAAGGCAAAAAGGGAGCTTTTCCCGAAGAATGATTGGAGTTCTCAAAGGGGCATTATAATATGGTGTTATCTTGGCAAGTTTGCCATAGCCCAGGGTCAGCTCTCAGACTGTCACCTTGCAGTATTATCAGGTCACCTGCCTATCCTGTAATCAGAGCAAATGAAGGTAGTAGTCTCGAGAGATATTTTATCATGGTTAAGGGAATCCAGTAAATCAGCCTGCTTCACAGTGGAAATCTCCTCTCCAATGACAATAAAGTTGGCGCTCATGGCAGCTTGAACAGTACCAGGTAAAATGCTGCCAACTTCTGATCCTCTCTCTTCCTCATAGGTAATTACCAAATTGTACTACAGTGCAGGTCTGCTTCAGGGTGTTTTTATATCTGTTCTACTCACAGGTGTTCTGGTTCACTTCCATCACTGACTAGTCATAATCATGGGGTGTGAGCTTTATAATAAATTCCCAGAAAACACTTTAAAAGTATTGTTAATGTATTGGCAATGGCATGTGTTTGTTTAACAACTGGAAAATTATTTTTTGAATAGCTGTTGAGACTGTTTTGGTTGTTGTTGGTTTTTGTAAACACACTCACGAATGTACCTAGTCTTGAGTCTTTAAAGTTGTCATCTTAAAAGGCAATCTTTTATCATTTTTGACAATGTATTTTGAATTTATTACATTGGTTTTATCATATGACTTCCTGTTTGTGTTTGCAATGAGTTTAGGCTATTTCCAAAATATAAATTGACTCTCTGAAGATATCAAACCATGTAGAATAATCTGCAATCGGCTTTGCAGGGAGGATCTATAAAAGATACATACTACAGTGGCTTTTGATGGTTTTCTAGAAACAAGCAGCTACTTGGAAGAACAAAGCCAGCAGATATCCAACCCTGGATTTCAGAATAAATATCCATTGGTAACTTAGAGGTACATCTTCACATCACTCAGTCCTTGGCATAACATACTCGAAAACTAGAAGTTCCTGAACCCCAGGAATTTCCTAGTGTAAAACAAATAAATCTTTGGCATCTGTGACAAGATCTTTACTACCTTCAGCTCTGCAGTTTCAAGAAACTTAAAATAGGGAGCAAGGTGGCTTCAATAGACATCATTTGATGAGTATTTGCCTCATGCCAGAAAGATACATGAAGATATGTATTTATCAAATATATGGTATTTTATTTTATTCTCACAGCAATCATCAAAAATAATAATGCCCTCATTTTACAGCAGATGAGACTGAGGTTCAGAGAGATAAAGTTTACCCAAGATTATTCCTAGCAAATGTTTACAGTGGGATTTCAATCCTGTTTTCCACAACCCCAGTTGGCTATACTATTGTATAAAATAGAATTCTCATAAGATTTATTCTAGCTTTTTGTGAAAGGGCTTTATATTTTCTGTTTGGGGAGTCTGGGAATCCATGAATCACACAAAGGAAATTTTGTTAGAATTAAATTGGCATCCTGGTCCCATGGGAAGCTGTAGGCCTGTAGCCCTGGGAGGTAACCTAGTGTTAATAAGGTGACCTTTACGACATGCTTGGGGAAGCAAGGGCATTCTCTTCCCAAGTGCAAATCTTTACATCACACGTTAAGAAGGATGCAATCAAACAACCATAATAATAATAGCTTATGCTGATTAAGGATTTTCTTTGTTCCAGGCCCTATGCTTTAAATATTTATTTGCAATGGTGGGTAAATACAGGCTTAACTTCAGTGTAAAATGCCTTCCTGAGGGATGAATTAACAAATATTTCTCTCAAAGAGTGGACTAAATGGTATATGAATTCTGGAAGATAGCACTATATAGTAAATATTATATATACAAATATATTTTGCATAAATATATATAATTGTGGACTAAAGAGCATATGTACCTCTCAAGACAGTGTGACGGAATCACAAAAGATTCTCCAGGAACGTCTGATTCTATTATTAGCTAGCTGTGCTCTGAGAAGTGAACGAGAGATCTTGGAGAGAAAATGCAAGCCTTGTGTAGAGATGTGGCCCATTGATAGCGATAAATATAGTGGATTTGGCAATACGATGTGCAAATTACGTGACAATGTAAATTGTCACAAATTAGAAACTGATGAAGAATTAGGCTTTGAAGTTTCTTTTTCTTTTATGGGTTGCTTTCTTTTTGTGAGACCAGGACAGTGTTTCCTCAAACCATCATAGTCCATGTCTATTTCTTTTCCAGTTTGCAGTGTATAGCATTAGTGCATACTGCATGCATATGTGTGCTATATAAATAAGAGATGGCTCCTCCTCTACTAAGTACTAATGATTTCTTATTTTTCTGTCTTTCTAGATTTAACAGAAAAATCTCCACTCATTTTAACAAGTGCCTCTTCTCCCATAGTTTTTCCATGTTTCAGCCAATGGCATTTAAAAAAAAATTCCCTATGGTCCTGATGCTGCATTCTTTCCTTGGGCAAATTTCTTATTGATCATCTTCTGGATTTGGTGTAAGCAGGGAGATTAAATGAGGCCCCAGGAGTGTGAAATTTGTATTTTCACAGTTCTTGGGTCTTAGTGTGACTTCATTAAGTAAGTTAATCTAAGATTCTACATAAACCATACTGCTGGAAAAAGTTACTATATATATTAAGAAATGGGATATACTTGTAATAATAATGCAATGTAATTATTTTCCTAATTATTTTTATAGTAACTTAAATGATAGCATCTTATAGTTTCATAGATATTATATTTTGCATGTGCATGATTTCATTTAACTTTTGCAAATATATGCATTAGAAATAGCAATGCTTATTGTGCCAGTGACAAAATTTTGACTCAGAAAGGTCAGATAATTTATTTGTGATCACAGAACTATTAAATGGCAAGACCAGAAGCAAAACCTGATCTTATATTTCTAAATCCTCAGTTCTTCCCTAAAGATGGCTTGGCTATTTGAAAAACATTTTGAAATAGATATGTGTTTTTTTTTATTTAGATAAAAAAGGGTAGAAATAATACAGAATTTAAAAAAGCAGTAAGAAATCACTAGTAGATAAATTATGTATTTTATCTTAGAAGTAGTTGCTCGTGTAATAAGATTTGTGGGTTTTATACAGGACACTTTGAATAAGGTAATAAAATAACAACTTAGAACTTGTGATGTATATTGCCAAAAATTTCTGTGGAGTTACCCACTGTTACTTAAAAGTCCCTGAGGGAACATTTGCCAGTGGGCTTTTGGAATAGAAAACAACTAGCCTATGGCTTTCAGAAAACGTTGTAAAGTTTTAACTTCATAGACCGTTTATTAGAAACTTACAGTTGCCTTTTGTGAATGCAGCTGGGTAAGGGGCCCATACAGACAAGAACAAGGGTTACCTGTGACCCTTTCCACCGCATGCTTTGGGTTTGCTGCACACTTACTATGCACCAGACTCTGTTGGTTATTGTAATGTGTCTGCACACAGGAAAGGCCTCTGTTACTGGCCTTCTTCTCTACTTTTCCCCAAATCCAGCTCCTTCTTGAGAAGGTCTACTGGGACCCAGAGTCATCCTTTAAAATGCAGTTTGATCATGTTCTGTCACTGTCACCAGGTTGTAGGTTTTCCAAGGCAAATGATCCCATCACATCTGTTTGATTTGCCAATATATATGCATGATCAATCACATTCAAACAAAACTTATGCACACACATATGTAGATATATCAGGACAATCATATGCAATATTAGGACAAGCCAACCCAAGGCCACACTTGTTCAGATAATGACAAACTCTATTGGGTGTTCACTGAGGAAACATCTTGCCTGGTACCCAGTGCTAAGGAAATTATAGCAACCAAGGATTCTTCAAGGAATGTGACTGTTCAATTAATATGTTTAAAACAAATCTGTACCTTTCCTGGTGCTTCTTTCTTCTTCTTTTTTGTTTTATTTTTGTTGCTACTCAGGATAAAGTACAACATGTATGCCTTGGTCTGAAACACCAAGCCCTGTAATCTCCTCAAATGCATTTCTGGCCTCATCTGTTTCCATCTCCCAACCACCAAATTGTCCTTGGCAGCTTTAGGAAAACCCTTGCAATTCTTCAAACTTCCTTTGCTCTTTTAATTTTCAATTGATCTCTGTTTCTGAAACACCTCTTTTTAGTTTTCCACTCAGTTCACCGTCTTCCAGGCCACATTCAGGACGCTGTCCTTCTGTGAAGCTGTGCTGGGTGTTCCAAGGAATTAGCCACCCTGTCACGTGCCTTCACATGTAGCAATTTGTACAGACCAGTATATTAAAATTTCCAAATAGAATAATAATTATTGATCTACACATCATGATTGGATGCTAAGCATCTCTGTGTTAACATATATTTCATATTCATCTTTAAGAAACTCAACACTTTGCGAATTTATAGGAATCCAATAAATATTCAGATGCAACAATTGATTTCATACATATATTGTTCTATTATAACCTAATTCATACCTGTAAGTGCCATTATAAATTGATGTATAAAATTCCAATAGATAGGTCTCATTTATTTTACCGTTCACTTTTCAAATGCTACGTTTAAGCATTCTAATGATTTCCTCAGCAGTTTTTTATTGTCATGATATAAACTAGCATTTACCTGAGTCTCATTGTTTAGTCTTCTGCTACTTTACGATCTATACAGTGTGTGTAACCTGACACACAGCTATAAAAATCATACTCTAGTACATGTGACACAGTTTTTCTCTTTTTGGTACTGGGGATTGAACTCATGACCTTGCTCTTGCCAGGCAAGTGCATGTGCCGCTGAGCTAAACCCCTAACCCTATATATATATATATATATATCTCACAAATTTAAAGTGTGATGCAGTTTCTAAGGGAAGCATTTTCCAAGTGTACAGGAGTTCAGCTAGCATCTATATCTGTTGATAAGGTCTAAGATCTGCAGTGAATGGAGAACTACATTATTCATAGAGTGTCAGCTAGAAATAATTCATGAAAGTAATTCGTAAACAAATTGCACAGTTCCTGTGTTTATATAGGCATTTCTATTATTAACATGTTTCCTTCCTTGACCAGAATTCTACACTTATGATGAATAATGGTACCACAGAGGCAGAAAACTGAGACATCGAAAGGGCATGGATACATTATTAGGTATAAAATTCCCACTGCAAGAGCTGAATGCTTGAAATAAAATGCAAATATAACTGAAAGCTTAAAACTGAACACAAACCCAGTTAGTTTTAGAATGGATCTGGTGCCCAACAAAAATAGAAATGATTTAATTTGAGATGTTTGGGATGAAAATAATTCTTGGTTGTGAATTTAAGGATATATTTGACAACGAGAATCAAACAGATAAAAGCATAATTCAATAAAAGTTTAAATGTTTTCATGTAAATTTAAAAAGCAAGTTCTTTAGCATTTTGATAATATTTAATATTTGTACTGTAAATCAAACTATCAAAAGATGCATCACATTCCTTTATAAAACACATTAAATTAATGGAATTTAAAAATCAAGTAGAAGCAAAGTGCGCTAGTGCATGCCTGTAATGTCAGCATTCTAGGAGGTTGAAGCAGAAGGATTACCAAGTTTGAGCCCAGGCAATTTCGAGATTTAACTAATCCCATCTGTTTTAGTTACTTTTTATTCGTTGCTGAGACAAAATACCTGATGGCCAAAGTTGGGAAAGGAAAGGTTTATTTCTTACACTTTTTGGAGGTTTCAGTCCATACTCAGTTGGCTCCAACGAAGGGTGGCATGGTGGGCCTGCAGTTCATGGCGGCTGCAAACAGCAAGCGGAAACCAGCAAAAGAGAGAGACACGCCTTCTTCCTGCCATTACATCACATCCTGGCTCCACCCCCTAGGAGGGTGTAGCACTGGCACCACCAATCCAAGCACTAGACAATGAACCAGTCACAAATGTACAATGCAAATACATGAGGCCTGAGGGCCACCGACATAAACCATGACACCATCTTTTAAAAAGAACTACAAAGGGCTGGAGATGCAGCTTGGTAGAAAAGCCCTGGCTTTGAAAAATCAAGTAGGATGTAACTGCAAAATGTAGAAACAATAGTAGTTCCAAGAAGTTCTTAGAATCTCAAAATAAGTACATTTACAGGACATGGTCCTATATTAACATGACTTTTTTGGCCATGACCATTTGCAGAGGTGGAGATACTGGTGGTATTCAATAAGGATTTGATAAAATTATAAATAAGTGTGTATTTTATGCTTAAGGTTTATTTTTTCTTTAGTTATTCCTTCAAAAATACTCCAAACCCAATTAAGAGATGTTCTTTTTTCCCATTTATAAATTTATTGCTAAATCATTGAAGTTCATTTATTGACAGTGAGCACAGAAGATTATCTGGACCATTCTTATTTTAGAAATTCAAGACACACTTGATTCGACCAACCTTGAATGAGGAAATAGTTTGATAGAGAGGTTAATGCTTTGTGAACAAAATATATTTTTCCTATAAATTTATACAATAAATACAGTGTGGTACAGGTTACTCTGTGAAGGACCCAGCACCCTTGATTGTACCAATATTTTCTCATGTAGCCAGCAGCCTGAAATCTAATTAAAGGTTTGAAAAAATTACATTTCTGCCATAAATATGTATAAGACTTACATTTTATTATATTTGAGCAGTTGATTCATATTTCACTGTAGAATGAAAAAGTAACTATTCTACAAGATGGCAGACAGCAGCCAACTGAAAGGATATATTTGGGGTGTCTTATAGATAATTCTCATGATTTTTTATTTGAAACTTCCAATGTAGAAAAGATAAGAACACCCTGACATTTTTGTATGTGATTAGATGCTTATTCCCATGAATACTTCTGAAGTTAGAAGACCATCGTACAGTAATTCTCAGGTTTGAATTGGTACATTCCAGAATATGCTGCATGATCAGCAGTGCATTAGGTCATTAATAATAATAACATCTGTGCTTACTAGTTCTAGACGTCATCCTAATCAGTTTATACATAAATAAAGATATACTTAGTCCTCAAAATAACTATATTAAGGGGACAATATTATAATCCTTTCACATCTCTATGTAAAAAATGAGTAAACTGAGGCATGGAGAACCAAATAGTCCACAGTTACATAACCACCAAGACCAGTGCTCCTCACCAAGGCAGTACTGCACTCAGGGACTTGCCCTGCTTGGTATCTTGCATTCAGGACTTAGTGAACAACAACCACTGAAGGTGAATGGGCATCCGCATTTAAACCAGCTCTATGGTTGATTATGATGTACATTTTGGCATTAGATAAACTCTGAACTCCAACTGCTGCATTTACTGTGGGAATGCAGGCAAATGATTAATCTCTCCAAGCCTCAAATAATCTTTCCAAGCCTCAATTTCATCAGTAAAATAGGAAACTATTTACTAGAGTACTGAATAAACTGAATGAGCTATCTGTTTTTAAAGGAGGTGTTGCTATTTTAATTCTGTAAAGTTATCTTCCCATGCTGAACCTTTACAAAGCACTATGTGTGTCCCAGTGTGTGTACATGTGTGTGTGCATGCATATGTGTGCGTATGGGTGTGTGCATGTGCATGTGTGATATATATATATATATATATATATATATATATATATATGATTTTTTATTTGAAACTTGCAGTGTAGAAAAGATAAGAACACCCTGACATTTTTGTATGTGATTAGATGCTTATCTAGGTAGCTTGACCTACTTTGGTATTGTGCTTTTCATTAATTCCAGGAGAAACATATAGGGTCTGTGTTTTATTGTGACTTCCATTATCACATTGACATGATTTTAGAAAAACAGTATATCACAGCAATGTGCTCTTAATGCAACACATTGTGTAATGGAGAAAGTGGCTCTTTGCCAGTGAGAGTCCTGGCCCTCTCCGCATCCCCTTATGAATGAGCAGAAGCTTCAAAGTTGGCAGGCAGCTCCCTGAGCAGAAAAGGTTGAAATGAAAATCCTGTCACCTCACTGGGCCTCTTGCCTGCTAGAAAGGACGCCAGAGAGCGCTGTCTAATGGGAGCAGATGATACCTTGGAATATACCTGTGCAGTTGTATCCCATTTATCATCTTTTTCCACTTTGGCTGGTGGCTTTGAGAATGCTTAGATGTTATAAAAGAGAAACTATTTAATTTTTGTGGTACAAATCTCTTTTTCATGACTCAATAGAGAAAAGAATATAAAAGACAAAGCTTTTGATGTAAATGCTGATAGCAAGATCCAGCCTATTAGGAAGAAGTCCTTTCAGAAGTAGAAAGGTGTGATGGTTAAGTGTATTTGTCAACCTGATTGTCTTGAGAGCTGCCTAGGGGATAAATAAAGCACACTTTTGCATGTGTCTAGGTGTGACCTAGAGATGTGACCTCGGGATACTACTTACTGTGACCTTCCTCTCTGGACACCACACGTTAAGCAGCTTTGTAACACCACACCTTTCAACCACGGTGCTCTTCCATTGGAACCAGCCTCCCATGGACTGAGTCCTTTGACACTGTGAGCCAAACAGAACGTTGTTCCTTTAAGTGGTGAGTGGTGGGCAATTTTCTCAGCCACAAGGGATCTGACTTATACAAAAGATAAAACCCTAGTGGAACAGCCCATAAAATTAATTCATAGGCAGCAGAAATTAAAAAGATAGGTGACAGTCAGATGAGTCAATTTGGGAATGAAAAGAAGGGAGACTGAGAAGAAGGCAAGTGGGCTCCATGCTTGGGAACCTGGTCCCCATAAAGACAGCATTAGTCTGCGCAGCAAGCACTTTTAATGAGGCCTCAGTCTCACCAGAAGCCTGCCCATCACAGTTTGAGTGGTGGCCCCTGCTGAGGTTCTGCATTAGCTCTTTTAACATAGCTATTGACCCTCCTGCAGGAGTCACCTTACTTGTCCCTTAACACTTCACCTGGCCAGTCTGAAGTGGTTTGTGAGGATAATCCTCCACTTCAACAGAAGACACTCATAATCCTGAGCAAAACGACTGGCATCCTGAACTTAGCAGTAGGAATGCTGGGCAGTGAAAGGCCCAACATCTGAGCCCAAGCAGCGGAGCAGAGAAAGCTTGGGCAGCTGGCCAAATATACTGCCAGTGTTTGCCTGAAGATTATAACCATCGTACCCTACAAAAGCTAAATGTACTTCGAGATGATGTATGCTCTGCTTTTTTATAGTAAAGTTAGTCAGCTTGTTAGTTTATGAGCCAACCAGTAGGAACAGCATAGAATTACAGAGACTGTCATTAATAAGAGGCAGCAGACCCATAATTGAAAGGAAAAGTAAAGGTAATAAGGTAAGTAATTTGTGTTTTCTTAATTGCAGAAACCATTGTGAGACAACTATTGTTTGCAAGGGAATTATTTTTACTCCTTAATGTATAAGGCATATTTTTTTCGTAGTTTACTGGACATTGGATCTTTCACCTTCAAAGTACTCGTCTGTATTTGCTCCTTTTTATACCTTCAAGTGGAAGGAAACAGATATTTGTAATTTTACTTTTACAAAGGCAGAAACAAGGGTTGTACCTTAGGGAAACTGAGGGACAAAGGAAGTAAATAACCTTTGAATAAGCTGTTGGTATGGATTTCTTTTATTTTTTCTCCAATCAGATTTTATTAGTACATTTTAGATATACATAAAGATAACATTCATCATAGAGAATTTGTACCTGTACATGATATAACTTGATTCTTTTTTTTTTGTTTCTTAACACCAAGAAGGGTGGTATTTATCATCAACTTCTAAATGTATACATGAAAGAAATGTGGATTGTTCTGAAATGAATGCTCTCAAAATTCTGTGGGATTGTTGCCAATCTGAATTTGTCCAAGAAACAAAAAAGACTCTTTTCATGCAACTTAGGAACTTTTAAATGAGAACAACAGCTTTGATTTTATAATAATACTATGGGTTACTAATTTTTCTTGAAGTAAACTTCAGTTGGAATTGAAAGGCCCTTGTACCCAGATCAAAGCTATTGTATTAAATAATTCTTATCTAATTCTTACTGGCGATAGTCACTGATTCAGTCTTCATGTGTTTTACAGTCACTTTCCTTAGTGCAGACATGTGGGATTTAAGTAAATTTATATTTGTGTGATTTGCTGATTCTGGATGTTTGGAAGGATCCTTGTGCCAAAAAGATAATGGAAAGATAATGGAAAAAGACAATCTGTAGAATTTCACTGTTCTTCATCACAAGATGTGTGAAGAAGTAGGAACACATTCTTTGGGACAAACATCAGTGAAGGTGGCATCAGCATATTTATTCTCTCCATTCTTATCCTGGTGTTTGTAACAGAATATGAATAATTATGGTAAAGTGGGTGGAGATGAATGGCAATATTAAAAGTAATCTGAAACGTGTTTAGGTGGGTGGTGTGGGTTTTATGACACATATAGGCCTTTAAAAGCCTTTGAGTCTCATACAACTTTATAAACTACATAAAGAAGATTCTTATTATTTTTATTTTGTGGGTGAAGAGACTGTGGCTCAGGAAGGTGAAATGCCTTGCTTGATGTCATAAACTCAACTCTTCCTAGTTCTTCTATTTAAGAAAAAAAATAACATTGGACTTAGTGTGAGAATTCTCCCAGGAAGAGTACAAATTTCAGTATTTGGCTATCTAGCACTCATTTTACAACGTGGTCATGGTGGGGAGATCATCATAATGCCAAGACTAAGTCCATTGTTCCAGCATTAGCATAACAAGGCTTCTTGTAAGTCATCTGGATAGGAAGCATCAGGGTGCATTTTAATGTCATCATGTCAACAGCAAAAACTGGCAAGGAAAAACCCTGAATCAGCTGAAACCCAAGAGAAAGCAGGTACCCATAATTCTTCCATCTCTGACAGTTGAGAGAAAAATGGATTCAGGGGGTTTCAGGTAGAATTGATTCAAGGGACCTCTTGAGCCTCAGGCCCACGTTTTCATGCCCCACCTTGCTAGGCTATTAATGCCTCAGTTTCAAACTTCTGACTTGGGTTCAATAGCTTGGCCATTCTAGTGACTTACCTCAATTTTAGGAGAGACCTTAGCTCTGGGACTGACAAATTTTAGGTTTTCTCCTGCCTGTTTCTGTAAATGCAGACTTGTTGGAATTCAGACACATTGTCTACAGCTGTTTTCCTACTGAGATGGCTGAGATGAGTGACTGCAGCAGAGGTCTACAGCCTAGGATAGAAAGAAGATTCATTATCTGGCCTTTTACAAAAACTATTTACTGATCTTTGCCTTAAATGATTATCAGGAACATGCTTTAGTCTTGATGCCAACTCTGATTAATTAGAAGTGTCTGTGTGGAGAACTGTGTTGAAAACTGAGTCTCTGGTCAGTGTGTGCTGGGATGGATTAGCAAGGCTGGCTCTAGTGTCACAAGTGGGGATTGGTGACACTTGTGGCAGCTACTTGCAATTCCCCACCGTAAGTTTCATGTTGCCACACTGCCCTTAATGGAAAATTTCATTGATTCATTGAGGACTGTCCTTAATATAACACAGAGCACACACTACAAACACAGCCACCTTATCTTTGACAAAGAGGCCAAACATGTTCACTGGAAGAAACACAGCCTCTTTAATAAGTGGTGTTGGAAAAACTGGCTCTCCACATGGCGAAGACTTAAACTAAAGTCAAAATGGATCAAAGATCTAGATATTAAGACAGAAACAGTAAATCTACTGGAAGACAAAGTAGGTAGAAACCTTGAAAACATAGGGGTAGACAGAGGTAAGATTGTGGCCAAAGTAAGGTTTAGGAAAGTTCAGTTACTTTTAATAGTAGACCAAATATAGTTCTAAAGACATTTCACATATTACTTTGGTTGCATTAAATTTGAGAAGAATCACAATGCTATGATCAACCTGTCCTGCTGTATAAAATTCAACAAGTAGAAGTTAAAGCCGTACTTCTAAGAGTAATATCCCCAAGGAGACAAACTATTCACATTCTAACAAGTAATAGGCACTAGCAATACATTTATATATCTGTATATTGTTATGGCTTATACATTGTGTCAATTTGAGAAGCCTAGAAGCTTAACTAAGTGACTCAGCAGCTCTACATCCTGGGGTGGAGAGGACAAGCCTGTACCACCCTAGAATGTTGTTCACTGTTTCAATCTGAGAAGGCCAGAAGTTTAACGAAGTGATTCAGCAGGGGGTTGGGGTCATTGGTTTATAACATCTTCAGCCTGTGCAGGAGGAGGGCACATAAATGGTATGAGGGCTACATCCGCCCCAGGGGAGCAGCCTGCACACAATGAAAAGCAAATGAAGAAGGACTGATTGCTGGTTCTTTGGCGGACCTTCAGCTTGGACATCATCTCCTGGCTTCTGGCACAGACTGTCCCGCTTCCACCTGGTTCTCTTCAGCCTTCAGTCATAGATTCTTCAGTGTTCTGTCACAGACTCAGTGGCCTCCCACTTGTATGGGACACTGCTGTAGGCTTGGGCTGGCCCCCTCAGGGTCCAGGGTGCAGACGCCCTCCGCACACTCCCTCATCTGACTTTGTGGCCGATGTTTGTAAACCGATCTTATAATTTGTTACACATTTGTATATCCTGTGTTATATCTGTTTCTCTAGTAAATGCTGACTGATGCATGTATAAATGCATATTGGTGGACATTAGCTTATTTGTTTCTCTCAGGAAAGCAAGTTAGAGAAGCAATTTTGCAAACTTTTGCATAAGAGAATCGTGGACTCATAGCTGGGGTCTCATAATAGTAACTAAACCTAACTGCACTCTTTTCTCTGTCCCTGTCTCTCTGTCTCTGTCTTTGTTTCTCTCCCTGTCTCTTTCTGCCTGTCTGCCTGTCTGTTTGTCTCTCTCTTTCTACCCCCTTCCCTCCCCTATTTCTCCTGCCCTCCTTCCTTTTTCTTTCTTTCTTTCTTTCTTTCTTTCTTTCTTTCTTTCTTTCTTTCTTTCTTTCTCCTTCCTTCCTTCCTTCCTTCCTTCCTTCCTTCCTTCTTCCTTCTTCCTTCTTCTTTCTTCTTCTTTCTTTCTTTCTTTCTTTCTTTCTTTCTTTCTTTCTTTCTTTCATTTATTTTTGTTTCTCTATGCATAGAAAATTTACTGGCCCATCTAGGACAAACAGTAACTTGTAGACTTTGTCTCAGCCTAGGGATAGAGGATTTGCCAGGAAAGAATCATAGCTCTCAAAAATGATCAAAGAGAAGTACCAGAAACAATTTATTTAAGTGATTTGAAGCTCATGTAGGCCTGTATCCCCCCCACAGCAGACAATTTCTACAGAACCTGGAAAAGGGCTAAAATAAGAAAAAAAACTCTCTGAAACTTATCATTTTAAAGGGAATTCAGTTTCTTAAGGTTAGCAAGGGTTGAGGATGGGCACAGCAAAAACTTACCAAATTCTCTTGGCTCCATCTTGATAAGAAGGAAGAAATTGCATGCATCATCCATCCCAGAGACACTAAGAATGAAGCTTCTTAGAGTTAATTTTGCTAAAGCAAAGCTTCTTCAGGACTGAGGTATTCAGTTATTTTTCTTCTACTCGCACAAGTCAGACTGAAAAGCAATAATCACAATCACTGTTATACAAACCAGCAATTCAGATACCCTAGAATGGAGAATATAAAAGGAGAAAAGATAGAGACAAACTCTCCAACATGTTTTTCTTCTTTGAAGCTTCTTTTGTACAGTGTCTGTTATCTAATAATCCACCCAGTGATCAACTTTACAATTATCATAAGCTCTGTTTTCCCACCTCTTTCTACATTCAACATTAAAGTTTTATCAATATAAGTACAAATAATATTTTAGCAACCTGAGGTCTTGGGGAAGATTAATTGCAAGTGGACCTAGATTTTTTTTCAGATTTTGTTAATAAAAAATTTCACACACACACACACACACACACACACACACATTTTCTGTCACAAACAGGTAAGAGTTGCCATAAAATATTCAAAATGCAGGAGAAGTCAAGTGCTTCAGTCTCAGATATGATGTGTTTGCAAAGACTCAATGTGTTCTCTTTTCAGGGATCTGTTATTTAAAGACCAGGAAGTTTGTTCAAATTCTCCTGCAGACATCATTGATTCTCAGTAAATGTTCTTAACATCAGGACTTGATGGATCTTCATGTTAGATTATTTTATCTATCTGCAAGACAAACATCAAAAATCAATATTTTATTTGAAAGAATATATATAATGATTCACACACAATAAATATTTACATATATATATATATATATATATATATATATATATATATATTTGATCTGAAAGTCCTGGGGAGTGAAATATTTTGCTTAAAGTCACATGGCTGACAAATAGTAGTAATTTGTTGTACAATAAAGAAATAGCAATTATACACCAAGAAATAAAACGGATTATAATGCTGGCTTTATGTAATTGTTGACCCATGTGAGTAATTTATTTATAATTTCTGATGGTCAAGCTAAAATTTATATCTTCAGTCTGCAAAGAGCACTTATAAATCAAAATTGGTAATGTTAGATGAATAAACATTTCACAAAATATAGACAATTACCAATAAGATATGAATTATTTGCAGGAATTAATCAAAGACTGCTATATTTAAAACAAGCAATGGGGCATAGGTTGCTTTTTCAAAATGGAAAAGTTTTTTAAAATTAATATGGCAAAAGTCTTAATGGAATATGCACTTCCAAATACTTTGGTACAAGTTAAATCTTGCAGACATTTGATAGTAAATATAAAATGACATTGCTTCATAAGAATTTATCCTAAAGATACAGAAATTTAAACACATATTGAGAAATCTTATTAAAGTATTGTGGCAATGAGAGACTTAAACTTCATGTCTAATAGTGAAAAATGTTGATGTGTGTATTACATAGAATACAGCATATTCACCAAGTGTTATGCTCTTAAAGAAATGTCAAGGATGTGTAATAACAGATTTGGTATAGTGTTAAGTGAAAATTGAGGGCAAATGGCTGCATGTGGGTGTACATGATATCTAGGTTTCCAAATAAATGTACATATAGTTATAAATAAATCAATAAGAAAGTACCTGGAGAGACATATGATGTCAATAGAAATGAGCTGAAAGTGATGGGACTATAGATGATATTAACTTGCTTACAAGTTATACACACATTTTGGGGTATTCTTTAAAAATACACCTAAATTTATATGACAAACATGAGATCAAAATTAATTTGTTTCAGGAAAAGAAGACAAATTGGAAAAAGTTCAATAATTATGGAGGTAGTTATACAAATTACATAATAATTAATTCTCAAATTATTTGAAGACTGATGAGCGTTCTCAAATTACCAAGGCATGAATCATTCCCAATAATAGGTAAACTATCTTGTTTGTGAAATAGATGAAAGAGTATCCAATTTATTTAATCTATGATAATATTATCTGTCTTAGGTACTTTTCTTGGTGGCTAAAACAAAATACCCAACACCCAAAGTAAGAAGAGGAGAGGTTTTTTGGGGTCACAATTTGTAGGAATTTCCAATATTGGCTGGCTCCAAAGCAGGGTGGCATGACACAAGAGAAAGAGTTATTGAAGGTAATAAAACAAGCAAGTGACTTTGGAAGCTTCTTTCTGTCCCTTTTATACTCTATATAGGCCACTGGGATTAGGATGGTGCCAAACTAATCAGTGGACTGATTTAATAATCAACCACCATTAATTTTACCACTGCTAATCCTAGCACTGATGGAAGTATGAATTGATTGCCTACTCTAGGTTCAGCCACCTCTGAAAAAAACCCCTATGACTGCATGAAGCTTTGAGGGGCACATCTAAATGTAAGACATAGTGTTTTACCCTTGAGGAAAGACTCACGCATATTCCTTTATTTAAAAGGCATTTAGTCATCTCCAAGAATTGCAAAAATCCTAACAGTTTTAATATTGCTGAAAAGTCAGCTGAAAAGTCTAAGTCTAAAGTCTTCTTCGAGATTGAAGGCAAACTCTTAGTTATAAGCTCCTATACAAATGAAAAGAAAGTTGAACACTTCCAACATTCAATGGCACAAGATAAACATTTTCATTCCAAAAGTTACAAATAGGATGATACAAAGGAATGGGACCAATTTAAGACCAAGTCCTGGAACGGGGATTTAGCTCAGTGGCTTAAGCGCCTGCCTGGCAAGCACGAGGTCGTGAGTTCGATCACCGGTACCAAAAAAAAAAAAAAAAAAAAAAAAACAACCCACAAAAACAAGTCCTGTAATTTCATTTGCAGCACCAGCGGCAATCTGTGGCAAGATGTGAATTCCAAACAGCTTGGGAGGGTCAAAACATAGAACACTTCCAGTAGTGACCGCTGCCATGGCTTGTCTCTTGGGCCAACTCTGCTCCTCCATTGCATTTTTTCCCAGACAATCCATGTTCCTGGCTTCTCCAAAATTCTGGAGTCTCCAAAGCACTTTGTCTTTACATTCACAGCTTCACACACTGCCCTTTAATGGAGACCCTTACTGGCCTCTCAGACATTCTTCTGAAATTTGGATGAAAGCCTTCCTGACACTACAACTCTTGTCTTCTGCATGCACCTAAAACCAGCACCATATGGATGATGCCAAGGTCTGCTGACAGCTGGAGCAGTACCCAGGCTCCTCTCTCTTTTGGTTGTAAGAGTTGAGTGCCTATGAACCAAATTCTGGGGACCAGTCTCCTTAGGCTACTACCATTCTGGAAAATGAAGCTATGGGACTCTGTTCTCAAAGCAAAGTCATTCACTTTTGAAATTTTGAGGTTGCAAAGGCTTGAGTCCTGCTGTTAAATGTTATGTCTTAAATCTATCTTTTCTATTCTGTTTCTTCTCAGCAATTAAGATATCCTATCTTTGCAGTCAAAAGATTTACTGATGCTTCCTTTCTGAACAAACCCAACATTCTAAATAATTTGTCTGGACTCTTTGCTCTGGATTCTTAACATAAATATTGCTAAAACTCCCAACAGTAGCCATGCTACTGCCTTAATATTCTACTGCCTTGAAATTTCTTCCATGAGATTAATTAGTTTGCTACCTTTAATCTTAGTCTCAAAGTCTAAAGACATGGGCAAAAAGCAAACAAATTTTCTTCCAAGCCAAAACACACATTTTCTGGAGTCCAACAGCCAATGCAGTCCTTCTTCCCACCAGAAACTTTCTGAGCCTGACCTTTAGCAGCAGTATTTCTATAAGCCTGACCTTTACCAGCAGTAATTCTATCTGGTCTTCTGAGATCTGACTAGAATCCCTCATAAAATAGAGCAACAGGCATTCTAGGGGCAACAATATGCTATATACAAGAAACATATCTAATTCAAAAAGAAATTGATAGATTAAAAGTCAAAAGATGGAAACCAATATTCCATGTGACAGGAGCCCAGAAAAAAACAGAGGTAGCTATTCTGTTTGCAGACAACATGAACTTCAAACCAAAAATGATGAAAAGAGATAAAGAAGGTAACTGTATACTTGTTAAGAGAAAAAATGAAGAGGAAGAAATAACAATCATAAATATATATGCACCAAATATGCAAGCACTCAACCATGTAAGACAAATATTAATAAAAATGGAAAATAAAATGAGTAATAAAGCAGTTATAATGGGGGAATCTTAATACTCCATTGTCACAAAGAGATATACAAACTCAACAAAAAAAATCAGGAAAGAAATAACAGAACTAAAACATATCTGTGGACAAATGGACTTAGTAGATGTTTACAGAGTGTTCCACTCAACAGCATTAGAAAACACATTCTTCTTAGCTGCACATGGGATGTTTTCTAAAATAGACTGAATACTAGACCATAGAATATGCTTAAGTAAATGCAAAGGAATTGAAATTATGTCATGCATATTGCTATAGTGCACTGAAATTGGAAATTAATTGCAAAAGACACTAAATAGTAAATAAACACATGCAAATTCAATAACAGTGTCCCAAACAACCAATGAGTCAATATAATTTTGGAAACATTAGCCAGAACAATTAGACAAAAGAGAAATAAAAGGTAAAAGAACAGGAAATGAAGAAGTTAAATTATCACTAATTGCAGGTGACATGATATTCTACATATAAGACCCCAAAAACTTGAACTAAAGACTTCTACAATTAATAACCTAATTCAGCAGCATATCTGGATACAAAGTCAGCACTTGAAAATGAATAGTATTCCTGTACACAAACAGCGAACTCACTGAGAGAAAACTTAAGGAAACAGCAACTTTCACAATAGCATCCAAAAAAAGAAATACTTAAGGATCAATTTAACAAAGGAAATAAAAGGTCTATACATTGAAAATTATGGTACTAAAAAAAAATCAAAGAAGATGTCAGATAGTGGAAAGGCATCCCTTGCTCATGAATAGGAAGAACAAACATTGTGAAAATCGTCACACTTCCAAAACAGTTATACAGATTTAATGCAACCTCAATCAAAAGATCATTAGCATACCTCACAGATCTAGAGAAAACATTCCTAAAATTCATTTGGAAACAGAAGAGACCTAAAACAGTAAAGGCAATCCTGGGCAACAAAGGCAAGGCAAGAAGTATCACAGTTCCTGACTTGCAATTATAGTACAAAGCTACTATGATAAAATCAGGGTAGTGTGATAAAAAGAAATAGAATTGAGGATCAAAAGAACAGACTAGCAGGTGCAGACACAACTACAAACACACTCAGTCATCTGATCTTTGTAAAAGGGGCCAAACATATTCACTGGAAGAACGATAGTCTCTTTAATAAATGGTGCTAGAAAAAGTGGTTTTCTACATGTCAAAGTCTAAAGCTAGACCCACGTGTCCCCATGCACTAAAGTCAAAATGGATCAAAGATCTGAATGTTAAAATAGAAATGCTAAATTTACTGGAAAAGAAAATATGTAGAAATCTTGAAGACAGAGGGATAGGCAGAGAGTTCATCCACAAACCCAAGCTGAACACGAAGTACTTTGGAGAAACAACAACTGGGATTTTGTCTTATAAAAATTGTTTTTCACATTAAAAGAAATCACCAACGAAGTGAAAAAAAACCCACAGAGTTTGAAAAAATTTTAGCCAACTGTCCCTCAAACAAATGACTTCTATCTGGAACATACACAGAATTGAAAAATATCAGGCCCCCAAATTCAAAGACCCCTTCCAAAAATGGGCATCTGAGATGAATACACACTTCTCAAATGATAAGAAATACAAATGGCAAATAAATATATGAAAAAATATTCAACTTCACTGGTCATTTGAGAGAAGCAAATTAAAACAACACTTTCCTTCTCACCCTGGAAAAAATGGTTATCATCAAGAAATCAACCAATAATTTCTGGAAGGGATTAAGGGAAAAAGGAATACTTCTCTACAGTTGGTGGGAGTGTAGACTGGCAAACCTACTATGGAAATCAGTGTGGCTATCCCTAATAAAACAAGGGTTAGAGGTCCTATGTGACCCAGCCATCCCTCTTCTTGGTATTTTCCCAGAAGAATGAAAACATACCAAAGATATATGTTTATAGCAGCACAATTTGTAAAAGCTAAATTTTGGAAATAAATCAAATTCCCATCAACTGAAGAATTGATAAAACATGTAGGATTTTTATATAATGGAGTACTACTTTAATATATAATGGAGTACTACTCAAGGTTTGTATAGGTAAATGGATGCAACTAGGGACCACACTCAGAAGTAAATGAAACTCGCATGTTTAAACATCACACTGTCTCTCTTGTGTAAGAAACTGAGAAAGTAAATAAAATCCAAAATCTACAATAGGTATTGTGAAAGGAAAAGGAACTTCTCAAAAGGAAAGAACAAGTGGGATAGGTCAATGGAGAAAAGAAGAAAGGGGAAAGGAAAAAAATATATTTCCCTCGTGTGTGTGTGTATATATACATACATACATACACACACACACACACACACACACACACACACACACAAAGATAGCTAAGAAAGTTGTACTACTTATTTCTTTTAGTTCATTTAAAAAAACATTTTGCACTTATGTTGTTTGATCATTTATGCATGCCTGTATCTTGTGATCTGAACATCTTCTTTGAAGATAATAATACTTAATATATTAACCATGGTTGATTTCCTACTATTTTGTTTTGAGATTCTGTATCACTGCCATTTTTCTCTTTAAAATAAAAATAATAGCTATAAGAGTTATAATGCTTGAAAAAAAGGGGACAAAATTATTAATACTTACAGGGAGTATACTCTATGTGTGCAATGATTTAGGAAGAAAATAATCAAAGTATTAGAATTAATCAGAATAATTCAACAAAGGGATCACACATTCCATAATGATTTTTAACAAGTTAATGATTTTAATATATGCCTAAAGAAAGTAATTGGAATATTAATAGGCTAAAATTTCCCATTATCAATAGTGACAAAAATCAGAAAATATTCAGTAGTGAATTATTTTTTGATTGAGACAGGATCTCCTCATGAAACTCAGGCTGATTTTGAAGTAGAGATCCCTTTGCCTCAGTATCCAAAATGCTGGAATCATAAACACTCCCCACTATTCCTGGCTACCAGTTTTTATGTTTTGAAAAAAATAAACTGCAAATACTTATTTGATGATATAAAGTAAAAGTTGAATTAGTGGTGAATTATACTGCTATTAAAACAGGAACACAGAGAATTCATATTTTTTAATTTTCATTTTTTATTAAAATATGTTAGAAGTACATAATGCTCATATTCACAGTGGGGTACATGTGTACAACACATCTCAGCTATTCTTAATCTCCTTCTCCTCCCCTACCTCTGTCCTCCCTCCATCTCTTGGGTCATATCCCATTTGCAAAGATCTATCTCTTTCTCCTATCATCTATTTTTAATTTACTTTTTATTTACATTTTTGGTCTCCCCATATTAGAAAAACCATGCAACATTTAAACAGGTGGGTTTGATTTATTCACTTAACATTATAGTCTCAAGGTACATCCATTTTCTTACAAATGGCTAAAGTTTATCCTTTTTTGCAGAGTACTATTCCATTGTGTATATACTACCTTATCCATTCATCTGGTAGTGCGTATATGGGCTGCTTCAAAGAGTTAGTTACTATGAATTATGCTGCTATAAAAATGGGTACACATGTGTTGCTGTAAGATATCTTTTAGTCTTTTGGGAAGAAACCTAGAAGGGAAATAGCTGGGTCAAATTAAATTTCTAGCTTCAGCCCTTTGAGGAATTACCATAGTGATTGTACTACTTTACATTCACGCCAACAATGTAGAAGAGTTCCTTTTTTGCCACAGCCTTCCCAGCATTTCTTATTGTTTGATTTCTTGATGAAAACCATGCTTTCCAAAAGTAAGACACACAGTGATGCATTAGTTCATGAACTTTATTCTTTCCATGATTCTTATTGCAAACAGAGTTGGTGCTGAAGAAATCAAATTTACACAAAGGATTCAGTGTCACCTGAAGTGACATTTGAATCAGAAGCAAAAATTTGCTGAATGCTTCTATTCATTAACTGAGTTGTTTGCAAAGAGAAGCATTCCTGAACCAAGGTACCAAGGTGCCAAGGTAATCTAAATGTTGCTTTAATTTGCATTTGTCTAATGGCCAACAATGTTGAACATTTCTTCACGTATTTATTGGCAATTTGCACTTCTGTGAAAAGTCTACTCATTTAACTTGCCTAATTTTGATTGCGTCTTTTACTGAGGGCTTCTTTTTTTTTTTTAATTCTTTATATATTCTAGATAATAGGTTTCTTATGAGGATTGATGACAATTTTTTCATTTTGTTAGTTGACTTTGCTGTGCAGACACTTTTAAATTTGATATGACCCCATTTGATGATTCTTGGTACTATGTTGAACCATACTGGCATATGTGGGATGAAACCTACTTTGTCTTTTTGGTAACTGGTTGTGTTGTTTGCCAGTATTTTGTTGAGAACATTTACATGTATGTTTCTTAAAGAGATTGGCTTGTAGTTCTTTTTTTGGTCGGGTCATTTTTGTGGTTTTGGAAAAAGAGTAATGCTATCTTTCCAAAATTCCTTCCCTTTCAATTTCATTTAAGAGTTTGAGGAACATTGGTGTTAGCTCTTGCCTGAAATTTTTGTAGAATTCAGCCATGAATCTCTGAAAACCTGGACTCTCATAATTGGAAGGTTTTGTTTTGAAGAGTAGAATATATTTATTGAGTGAAAGAAAACTTCTGTCTGAAGAGAGACAGAAGGTGGTCCTGAGTGGGTTTCCCCCCCTTTTTTTCTAAAATTAATGTTTCAGTTTCTTTGCCTGTTATTGGATTATTCAGTGTTTTGAAATATTTTTGGCTTAGTTTTGATAATTCATGTGTAACTAGGAATCTATCCATCCCCTTGGTATCTTCCCATTTATTGAAGTATAGGTTTTCCAAGTAATTGCTAATAATCTTTGAGATTTTGCAGTGTCCATTGTGGTTTCAACTTCTACATTTCTAATAACATTAATTTCTTACTCTTTCTTTCCTTTTTTGGTAAGTTTGGCTAACGGTTTGTCTGTTTTATTTATTCTTTCAAAGAATCAGATCTTTAATTCATTGTTTTTAAATCTCAGTTTCATTGATTTTTGCTCTGATCTTTATAATTTCCTTCCTTGTATTACCTTTGGATTTAACTTGTTCTTGTTTTCTAGGACTTTTAGGTGCATGTTAGGTTATTGAGTGAACTTTCTGCTTTTCTGATGTAGGTGAACATTCACAGCTATTAACTTACCTCTTAGGATGTTTTCACTGTGTTCCATAAGTTCTGGTACATTGTACTTCTAGGAACTGTCTAATGTCTTCCTGATTTTCTTATGATGCAGTAATTGTTCAAAAACATATTAATATCTGTGTGTTTGTACAATATCTGTGGTTTCTTATGCAATTGATTTCTAGGTGAATTATACTATGGTCTGATAATATGCCTGAAATCATTTCAATTCTTTGGCATTTGTTTAAGCATATTGGTATATTTTGGAGAAAGTTTCATGTGCTGTTAAGAAGAAAGTGCATTCTGTTATTGTTGGGTTGAACACTCTGTATTTATCTATTAGGTCCATTAGTTTGAAGGTTTGGTTCAACTCTAATATTTCTTTGGTGATTTTTTTCTCTAGTTGGCTTATTTGTGACTGGAGTATTGAGGTCTCCTACTACACCTGCATTGATACGTATCTGCTCTTTTAATGTCTCATATTGTTTGATTTTATGAAGTTAGGCACACCTGCATTTGTTGCATACATACTTATAAATAAAATCTTTCTGTTGAATTTCAATACATAGTGACCTCTTTGACCTCTTCTGATCAGTTTTGTCTTGAAGTCCATTTTGTCTTAAAATAGAATAGCCACTACTGCCTATTTTCTGGTCTTCATTGCATGTTATTTTTTTTTTTTTTTACCAGCCTTTGATTTTAATCTATGAACTTCTTTTTAGGTAAAAGTGTTTCTTGCATAAAACATACCTTTAGATTTTGCTTTTTCATTCATTCTGCCAATTGGTGTATTTTTATTGGAGAATTGAGACCATTCAGAATTAGAGTTATTATTGCAAGGTATTGACTTATTTCTCCCATTGCATTGTTTTCCTGTTATAGTTTCCCTTTCTCTTCTTTTCTATTTAACTTCTCACCTTGCCAATTGTTTTTTTTTTTTTATCCCATTAGACTTTTTGGCATTTTTGTCTTCATTTTCTGTTTCTACAACACCCTTGAGATTTTTTGGAATGCTGGTTTATTGGTCATAAATTTCTGGGGTCTTTTTTTCTGTACTGTGAGTCAAACTCAGGACCTTGAGCTTGCCAGGCAGGCTCTTATGATATTGATCTTGGTCATAAATTTCTTCAGATATTTTTTGTCATGTAAAGATCTTAATTCTTCATCAATTTTGAAAAACAATTTTGCAGGATATAAAAATCCAGGTTGGAAGTTGTTTTATTTTTAAAGCTTGAAACACTTAACTCCAAGCTGTTTCTAGCCTTTAAGATTTGAGTTGAGAAATCTGCTGAAATTCTAATGGGTTTATCTTTGTAAGTGATATTTTTCCTTTTCTCTGACAGATTCAATCCCTGTATTGTACTTCTGGTATTTTGCCTGTTATGTCTCATGGAGCATTTCTTTTCTGATTCTGGCTACTTTGGATTGTAAGTGTCTCACTTATCTGTATGTTACATTCTCTTCAAATATGTGGAAAATTCTCTGCTATTATTTCTGTATATATGTTTTGTTTACTTTGGTTTTTATATTTTTCATTTTTATTTTAAAAAGAAGATAAAAGTGATACAGAATTTCAAAACAAAATGATAGGAAATTAACACTAGTTAATATATTTCATATTGTTATCTTCAAAGTAGTTGTTCAGATTACAAGAGTTAGGCATAAAAATATGATCAAACAATCAATCAATGAAAGCACAAAGTGTTCTTTTTGATGAACAGAAATCAGTAGTATAGTTATTTATTTTGTATATATATATACATACACACACACGTATACACATGTAATCTTTTCTTTTTTTTTTCTCCTTTCCCTTATCCTAGTTGTTCTTTCCTTTTGAGCACTTTCTTTCCCTTTCATTTTCCCAATATCTATTGTACATTTTGGGTCTTATTTACTGTTTCAGGTTTTTTTTTTGCACTGGGGATACAATATGATGTTTACATATAGAAATCTCATTTATTTCACTTATGAGTATGGTCTCAATTTGATCCATTTATCTATGAAAGCCTCAGATTTATCCTTCTTCTTAGCTGAGTAATATACCATTTTATAAAAATACCACATATTTTTAATCCATTAAAGGGTTGATTGTATTTTGGGTTGTTTCTAAGATTTAGCTTTTACAAATTTTACTGCTGTTGGTGTACATATATTATTGTGAAATGATGTTTCCAATTCTTCTGGGAAAATACACAGAGGGGAAATAGCTGGATTGAGTAGGACCTAAAAATCTAGTTTTTTGAGGGATCTTCACACTAATTTTCACAGTGGTGGGGCCAGTCTATACTCCCACCAACAGTGGAAAAGGATTCTTTTTTCCCCACAGCCCCTCTAGCATTTGTTATTGGTTGATTTCTTTCTTTTTAAAAATAATTTTATTTAAAGAGAAAAAAACAAAACAAAACAAAACAAAACAGAATAAAGGGTAGCAACAATACAGTATTCCAAGGAAAAAAGGAAAAGAACAACAGCAACAAAAACCTAAAAAAATTATTGCTTGACAAATTACATACTGACTTCTTGGAAATAGTTGTTCAATTTACAAAGTTAAAACATGTAAAGTAGACATTCAAACAGTGAGACTGTCAACAGTTCTGCTCCACAATCTGACAAAAACAGCAATATGGTCATCCATCTTACCCACTCAAATATACATGCAATTATATCAAAAGGGTAGAATTAAACACAACAAAACAGAGCAAAG
>PVJX010015655.1:9117-42177 GCA_004027295.1 Dolichotis patagonum
AACTTTGTACTTGCCAGGCAGGCACTTGTGCTGCTGAGCTAAATCCTCGGCCCCTCAAATTTTTGTTTTTGATGAGATTGTAAGTTTATCTTTTTGTTCCTTTTTGTCCATCACTTGTCCTTTTCTTTGGATGCAAGACTGCTTTCTTCTATGAGATTCCCCTTTGAGAAGAATTGCCACCTTTTTATAGACCCTACTTCCTTGACTGCAGTGATGGGCCAGAGGTGGTATCTGATCACGTTGGCCTGACTCTTGGCCACAGTGTGATAGTACTCAAGTAAGGATGAGTTTGTGACTTAAGAGAGGCTCATATGCTCCAGAATAGTTTTATTAAAATAAAGCAAAGAGGCTGCTTTTCTATTGGGTAGTGAAACTGAATGGATATAAGGTCTGGAGTAGCCAGGGCCATGGTCCCTGACTCTGGAAAAAGCTGATCTGAGACTATGTCACAGATGTGCAGAGGACAGATGCAAAGGGAGCCTACTGGTTCTGAGGAGCTCCAATCTATGAGGTCCCCGGACCAGTCCTGGTATTGCCTCTGTGAGTCCTGTTTTTAAGCAAATCTCTTAATTCTAGGAACTACTTACACTGTTCTTTCAATGAATTCACTTTTGCATAAACAATTCCAGTTGGCTTTCTATCTATACCTCATCTGTACCTCAAGGACTCCTGTGTAGTACAAGGAACTTTGGAAACTATGTGAGGCTCCACTGAGCTGGTCAGTGAAATACTGAGAGTCTGACATGGTTGCTGAGAGAAGAAAACTAAGAAGCAACTTTGTGTAGGTGATAGGAGTTGGTACCTCTCAGGCCATGTGATTAAAAGGAAATGCTGCTGGCCTAATCAAAGGAGGAGATTGTAAAGGCTGAAGCCGAGTCCACAGAGCAATCTGCTTTATCAGATTTCCCTCTTCTGAGTCATTTAATTGAATACTCAGTCTTATTCCCAATCCCCATCCTGATTCCTGGGGGCACATTGACCATGCACCATCTCAACTCAAAGGCAATGTGGAGGACACTTGCTGCTCTGATTTTCTGTATCAGCCAGGCGTCTCGAGTCTCGCTTTTTGTCTACCAGTGGGATTTCTTTTTGACCACAAGAGAAGGAAATGTTACTTACTATTAAAGTCTTCTCTGATGGGTGACAAGTTCACAAACACTGCGGAGATGACTGATGGTATACACTTTGTTTTAGTTCATGTTAGTAATTGAAAATGGCGAGGTTCAATTTGGGAATTTGATTCTTGCATGTAACATATATCAATCATTCCAAATCTCATTATTCCTCTTACTGCACCCTGTTTTACATGATTGACATGTATCATTTCATTTAATCCTCATAACTCATGAGATAGGCACAAATATTTCCATTTCAGAAATGAGCAGGTTGAGGTGGATGGAGGATAAAAGGCTTGAAGTAGATGCTTTGTACAAGATAAAACCAGGATTTAAACTCAGGCAGCCTGATTCCAGAACCTTCTCTCCTGATCACTATGCTATATTGTCTCCTGGACACAGTATACTGGCTTGAAGAGTCAGCTGAAGATTTCCATCTGTCCAGCTTTCTGGTATCATCAGTGCTGGCCCCATAGAGTGGGAAGGCAGATTTGGGAGGAAGAGTCTAACTACTGTATACTCTATCGGCCGCTCCTGTTGTTACCAGCTGCTTAGTCCATATGCTCAGGTTTGTTTACTCGCTGCTGACCAAATCAAAGGAGGCCATTAATTTTGATAAAAAGCAAAAAGGATGTATTCAAAACTAGTTTTGAGGAGAGGGAGGGACCTCATTTTGTGTGCTAGTTAGACTATCATTCCTGTGTTATTTAGCTTAGGCCTGCTAACCAACTCTCATGTTTCTCAAACACCACTGGTGAGAAAATAATTTGGTACAGTCATCTGGAAACCCATTTGAAAGTATGTAGAAAGAACTCTAGAAATATCCATGCACCTTTGTTATTGGTTGGGTCCTGAAGATTCTTTCCAGGGATTCTTTCTGGGTTCTTGGTATCCTGAGCAAAGAATTAGATAAGTCACATGAAAAAGGTAGCTGGGATATACATTTACTAAAGGTGAGAAAAGAAGTACACTCTGCAGAGTGAGAACAGGCCACTGACAAAGTCCACTATGACCTCAAGGTTAATGGTAGGAGTCTTTTGTATCTCCCATTTATTGACCTGACATCAGATCTAGGCTGCCTATCAGAAGTCCTCTTGACTTTGTGCCAGATGTAAATAAAGAATTGAAGATAGCATTTTCTGATTGGTGCCAGGTGCAGGGTTTGGGAATTGTGTTCTGTGCATGTGTCCTGGGTCTTCATGACTGACAGGACACCCACTTGCTCAACCAGTTTGCTTCACTTTATAAATATTATTTATTTTTTTGGTACCGGGAATGGAACTCAGAACTTCACACTTACAGGCAGGCTTTGTGCTGCTGAGCTAAATCTCCAGCCCTTTGCCCCACTTTAATTTCCTACCTCACCTTGACCAAAGAAGTTTTCATGAGGAGATAATGAAAAGTACAGACTAAATATTATGCACAATGGATTTTTAGCTCAGAGCTCTTCCTTACAATTAAAAGTTTGAAATGACTTTGGTTATATAATTTTATTTTATTTTATTTTATTTTATTTATTTATTTTTTTTGGTACTGGGAATCAAACTCATGACTACACGCTTGCAAAGCAGGCGCTTAAGCCCTGAGCTAAATCCCCAGCCTGGTTATATAATTTTAAAGGAAATAGGTTGAGTCTCATTTCCCCACATAAATATCAATTCTTTATATAAAGTGTAATTGTTAGCTATGGCTGTGTGACAAATTGCTCCAATAGTTGGTAGCTTAAAACAACAATGGTTTGTGATTTCTCTTTATTACGTAGATGAGTGGAGTGTTTTTCTAGGGCTTATTTGTGATTGTTGACAGCTAGGAACTCAACAGGGGCTAAAATGGCTTCACTCAAACATCAAAGGCCTTGATGTAGGCTATGGTTCTCCATATGGCCTATCTTCCTCCAGTAGCTCTCAGCTTCTTTCTAGCATGATGATCTCAAGGTGTTGTTTGAAGAAACAGGAAGTGTAAGCTGAATAATCTCTCTAAGTTTAGTCTCACAAGTTGCACAATGCCTCTATCAACACCTTCAATTGGTTGAAACAAATCATAAGGCTCAGTTTCAAGAAGGTAGAAAAACTGGATCTCTCTCTCTCTCTTTTCCCCTCCCTCTCCTTCTCCTTCTCCTTGTCCCTCTCCATCACCATCATCTCCATCTCCATCTCATCTCCATCTCCATCTCTGCCTCTATCTCTGTATCACTATCATCTCTATTTTGATGCTACTGGTAGCTGAACTCACAGTCTTTTCACTGAGCTATGTCCCAAGCCCTTAAAAAAACTAACTTCTTATTTTGAGGCAGGGTCTTGCTAAGTTGCTGAGTTGCGTAGGCTGGGCTTGAATTTGTGGTCCTCCCAGAGTTCTGAGATTGTAGGCATGAACCACAGTGGATGCAAAGAGTGGCAACATCTCATGGCCAAGGGGCATGACTAGGCTGCAGGGAGATGTGATTCAACAGCACCCACTATCGTGTTTGTCAGCCAAAGGAAGTAAGACAGTACAGCCAAGACTAAGAGGATTTGGGAGCTATGTAATGAAGAATTAACTTTGCCCAAAGAGGTCTATCTTTCACCCTCTGCTACTGGGAGGTGTTATCTAAGCCTCTGAAATGTCGTGGGTGATAGTAGTGTCTTTTTTCCCCCTGGGCCTTTGGCATAAGACAGTCTAACTATGTCTTAATGATAGGGACTTTGACTGGTGTCATGCCATTTCCGAGCTGCAAATTTCCGATGTTATTCAGATCTCCCTGAAAAGCTGAAGACAAAAAGGTGAGCCACATGAGTGGTATATGATGGAATCTCAGTGAAAACTCTGGACACCAAAGGCTCAGTGAGCTTCCTGGTTGGCAATGTTTTGAATATTGTCACACTTCAATACTGGGACAGTAAAACATCACTATGGATGACAGAAACTTTGTGTCTGGGACCCTCCCAGATTTCACCATATGCATCTCTTCCTGTGGTTGGCTATAATTTCTATCTTTTCATTAAGATTATAATCCTATACACAGTGCTTTACTTAAAGTTTTGAATCGCTCTAGTGCATTATTGAATCAAAGGGAGTATGTGGTTACCTTAAACTCTGTAGCCAACTGGTCTGAAGTGAGAGTGGCTTTGGGTACTCTGAAAGTTGCAGCTACAGTGAAAAATAAGGACAGTTTGTGAGACTGTTCTTTCTGACTTGGCAAAAGGGCAAAGTGCTTGCACTCAGTATCAGAAATCTTGAGCAGTCTTGGTCATCTGAAGGACTGTGCCCTTGCTATGATTTGTGTCTTGATGTCTCCCCAAAGCCTCATGTGATTATGCAAGGTGAGCTTTTTAGAGATAGTTGAATCTAGAGTTTGTGACTGATTCACAGTGCATAGTTGGAATGAAGGAAGTGAGTGCTACACCTGTCCTAGGGCTGCTAACCTACATAAAATATAAGGGAAGGAAAGAGTCTTGCTATCTCCCTCCTCTCTTGTTGCTTTTGGTATCTTCTGCAGCCATGAACTGTGGCCCTTCTGTTATGCTACCCTGCCTTGGAGCCAGCTGATTATGGACTGAAACCTCTACAAACTGTGTAGGGTATTTTATCTCAGCGAAGGAGAGAAAAGTAACTAAGACATCCCTTAATGTTGAGTTTAGTTAACCATGAACCATGGTCACTCTATGGATTGGATTGTTCTTTAATAATAAAAACAACAAAGATAAAAGTAACACTTTGTATAACACTCAGTGGGAGAGAGATGCCTTTAAATTCTTATCTCTGGTGGGTTCCTTGAGTCATTGGGTTGTGATGAGAACTGAAAACTGTGTTGAAGATGACTGAACCTTGTTGCTAGAATGAGACATTTAATCTTCTATATTATTCAAAATGAATACTGAGGCAAAATAAAATTCTAAGAATTCACTATACCATTCAATGGAATATTTTTCAACCATAAAAAGATAGCAGTACTGAGAGATGCTACAACATGTCTGAACCGTGAAAACATTGCACTAAGAGAATGAAGACAGCCATTGTATATAATTTCCAGAAAAGGCAAATCTATACAGTTAGATTAATGGTAGTCAGGGGTTGAAGAAGAGGGGAATTGGGAATGACTGCCAATGGATAAGGAGTTTCTTGTTGAAGTGATGAAAATGTTCTGCAATTAGATAATTGGAGTGGTTTACAACTTTTTTTAGGGCAGAATATATTTATTGACAGAAAGCAAGCTTCTGTCTGAGAGAGAGAGATAGAAGAGGTCCCAAGTGAGTTGCCAAAGACTCTGTTTTCTAGGGATGGTTTACAACTTTGTGAGTCTGCTAAAACCACTGGATTATATACTAAATTTTATGATATATGAGTTATTTCTCAATTTAAAAAGAATCCCCAAAAGTTAACAATAAAAAAGAACCCAATTAAAAATGTATGGCTGGGGATATAGCTCAGTGGCATGAATGCCTGCCTGGTAAGCACAAGGTCCTGAGTTTGATTCCTGGTATAAAAAAAAAGTCTAAAAATCAGAAGAGACATTTTATTAAAGAAGACATATTGATGTATCAATAACTTTCATGTTGCTGCAATAAAATACCTGACATACACACAATTTTAAGGAGGAAGGATTTATTTTGGGTCATGATTTCAGAGGGTTTAGTCCATGGTTAGCTAGCTCTAAGGCAGAAATATCATGGCAGAGGGATTTTGGAAAAGCAAAACTACTCACATTACAGTGACCAGAAGATGAATAAGAGGAAAAAGCTTGAGAGGAAGGGACTAGACACAAGTCACACTCTTCAAAGACATACTCCCAGTGACACATCTAATCCAATTAGGTCTTGTCTTTCATTAAACCCACGAACTATTAATTCATCAGTGGGTTAATCCACTTGATGAAGTTGGAGCCCTTGTGGCACATTCAGTTTGTCAAATCCTACAAAGCCTTTAAAAACTATGAGTTTGGGGGGCACATTTTAGATTGTAACCATAACAAGGAAAGAAGTTCAGTATCATTAATCATTAGGAAAATTTTCATGAAACCTACAATAAAATACCATAGTCTTATTATAATGAATAATCTTTCAAAAAATAATGAGTGCCATGTGTGTGGGGGGATGAAGAGCAACTGAAACTCTCATAATTTGATGATGGAAATACAATCTTGGAACCTGGTTTAACAGTTTCATAGATTAAACATGTACTTTTTTTTTTGTCTTTTTGAGACAGGGTCTCACTATGTAGCTCAGGCTGGCCTTGAACTCACTTTGTCACCCATGCTGGTCTCAAACTCACAAGGATCTAAACATGTACTTCTTACATGAGCCAGCAACACTGTTACTAGATATTAAATATTTCTAGCTCATTTCTCTACTATGAAAATTTACATTCACATAAAAACTGTTAACTAATTAGCCTAGACTTTATCCATAATTGTTAAAAACTAGAAGTAACCCAAATAGACTTTAATGGTTGGATGTTTATACTGAAGTACATTAATATAATAGAATATTATTCAGCAACAAAAAGAGCAAATTACTGATACATGCAAAAACTTGGTGGAATCTCAAATGAACTCAGTTAAATGAAGGAGCCCAATCACAGAAACCAATATATTTTATGTTTCTATTTATGTGATGAGCTATAAGAGACAAAAATATATTAGCCAGGCATGACGGCACATATCTGTAATCCCAGCACTCTAGAAGGCTATGGAGAGGATCAAAAGTTTGAGCTCAACCTTGGAATGTAACAACTTAGCAAGAACCTGTCTGGAGGGGTGATGTATCTCAGTGTGAAGACTCTGCATTCAATTCTCAGTAGAAAGAAAGAAAGAAAAAGAGGGGAGAAAGGGAAAAAAGGAAGGAAGGGAGGAAGGAAGGAAGATGGTAAACAAATTAGTAGTCACTAAGGGCTGGAAATAGGGAGAGAGGTTGAGTACAATGAGGTCTGAAAATAATTTGGGGGTCTTCAGATCTTCTATGCTTCAGTTATACAATTAATTTCACAACTATATGCATTTATCAAAATTTGCAGAGCTATACACTAAAAAAATGAATTTAACTGGGCATAGTGGCACATAATTCTGGGAGGCTGAGGCAGGAGGATTGCAACTTCAAGCACAGCCCTAGCAAGTTATTGAAACCTTGTCTCAAAATAAATGAAAAAAAATTTAAAAAGCTAGAGATGTAGCTCAGTGCAAAAGCCCTAGGTTTAATTTACAACACTGAAAAAAAGGAAGAAAGAAAGGGAAAGAATGAAAAAGAAGGAAAGAAAGAAAGAAGAAAGAAAGAAAGAAAGAAGCAAGCAAGTGAAATTTGTCATGCAAATTACACCTTTAAAATGGAAAAAAAATCTAAGTAATAATAAAAAAAGAAAGCATACTTGCAGTGTTGCTTCAGATCTTCACCTCTTCTTATCTGGCAGACACAAATCTACTTCACTCACATATAGAACAAGATGGGTCACATGATAGGTGGTATGACCTTCAGACAGATACATATTGGCAATGGAGGAAGATCTTAGAGAACTTCTGCCTAGCTTAAATTTTTCTTCCATTTCAAAATGAGCAGGCAAATACAGGCCAGGAGAAAAAAAATGCCCAATAGAGAAAAAATCATGAAAGTTCAGACCAGTGGGTCTCAAAAAATACTGAGGAAGTGAGTTAGGCGAGCCATCCTCTTCACTCTCCCTTTAGTCACTGGCCTGGGGGGTGGGGAAGAGATCACCCCTGGCAAGGAGTAACTTTCTAGTTTTGGTCTTTATTTTTGTAAACAAGGAGATTTTCTTCCAGCCAATGATGAAGAGCACAGTTGTTGTTTCCCTCTAGAGAGGGAGCTGGACAGCAGGCAAAGCAAGCAGTTACTGGGCCAACCCTATGTGGGTTCTTTCCTTGTCTTGGGGCTGCCCTTGTTGTGGTGCACCGTCTTCTAAAGCTGGAGAGGACCTAGGGTCCATGTGGTTAAGACTGCTTCCTAATCAAGGCTAAGCCCAAGAGAAGGGAAGTACTGTATTTCTCCTTTGTTTCCCAGTAACAGTAGACAGTACCATTTTGTGTGTGTGTGTGTGTGTGTGTGTGTGTGCATGTTCTCAGAACAGTTCACTTCACTTGTGCAAAGAAAGAGAACAGGATACTAATAAAAGACTTTATGAATCAAAACCTGCTTATAGCAAGTTTGGAGAATATATGAATACTGTTTACTTGGCAGAGTGCAGGAGAATTGTCTTTAATATGGAGGTCTGTTTTTTGTAAGTCAAGCATGCTTTATGTTTTGCTTTATTTTGTTTTATTTTTGCAGTACTAGGCACTGAAATCAGGGTTTCACACCGGGCTATATCTACAACCCAATGTATGTATGTATATACTTGAGATAGTCTCACTAAGTCGCCAAATTACTTAGGCTGGGTTTGAATTTGTGATCCTTTTGCCTCAGCATCCCAGAGTTCTGGGATTATAGGTGTGCACCATCATACTTGGCTAAGAATGCTTACTTTTTTAAGATTCAAGGTTTTGTTTAAATTATCCTTCAAGATTATTTTTCAAAAAAGAAAGTATTTTCATTCATTTTGTTTAACAGTGACTTTTTCAAAAAGGACCTCAAAATACATAATCCATCCTCCTTGATTTCAGAGTATACTACAACATAATTAACAGTATCTTTCTTTCTTTCTTTCTTTCTTTCTTTCTTTCTTTCTTTCTTTCTTTCTTCTTTCTTTCTTTCTTTCTTTCTTTCTTTCTTTCTTTCTTTCTTTCTTTCTTTCTTTCTTTCTTTTTGTACCAGGAAATGAACTCAAGACTATGGGAGACAACTCCAGTGACTCCCTTTGAATCCAAAGCAATTACTGTGACTTTGATTATTTGGAGACTCCTTTCCTTATACTGATATGTAAAAAGCTGGCTAGGGTATTTCCTTCTCTCTTCAATTGGCTCTAAGCATTGCAAATAAGGCTAACCAGGTGCTAATATGCAATCTCTATAGCCAACAGACAGTCCTGTTTCCTCACTTACCTGTATTGTTCTCCATACAATACAGCTAAGTACATGATAGGAGCATGGAGATAAGATAAGAGGCTATGACTCCCCAGGGCACAAGAATTTGCATATCAGAAACCAAAGCAATAGCCCCCCAAAACAATTCCACTGCTACCTTAATTGGATTATTTAAATTGATTTTTCTGCAATTTACAGATATTTACAGATATCTCTGCAATTTACAGAGATACCAATCTTAAACCTAGCCAGCCAGCTCAAGTTACTCACATAATCCCCCCCCCATCCTCACTGTCACTCATCCCTGAGCCACCCCGCTTCTTCACAAGATAATAAATTCCGGGAGAGGCCTAGGCTCAAGGCGTTTGTCCGCATGTCCTCACAGAGATTGGATTTAGGATCCCTTGGCCGCCCTTAACTTGGAATATGTCTTGGTGTTTTTACTCTCGCCGTCGGTTGCATTGATGGTGGTAAATTGGAATTAACTTGCTGGGATTCCAATGACGTCTCAGTGGGATTACAAATATAACTTTTTGGATTGTGAGGAAAACTAGAAAGAGGATTACAATACTTGGATGACTGAACTCATTATTTGGGTTTACAATAAGGGCCTTGTTCTAGATAGGCAGGTGCTGTGTCACTGAACTATATCCCAGACCCTTATTTCTTAAACATTTCAATATTTGTTGTATGATGAAATATGTTATATTAGGAAATTTAAGCCAAATAAGCATATGTCTGTGCTTTTGAAAAATTCATTTGCTTGTTTTATCATCTATCTATAGTTCATTTGTTTGTTTTGTTTGCTTGCTCTATCTATTGATCAAATTTTTAGTCTTTTTGAGACAAGGTTTCACGATGCAGTTTAGGCTAGCCTTGAGCTCACTTTGTAGCCCAGGTTGGCCTGGAACTTGTAGCAATCTTCCTGCCTCAGCCTCCTGAGCGCTAGTATTACAGGCGAGCACTGAATCCAGGGTCTCACAGATGATAAGCAAGTGCTTTATTAAGCTATGCATGCCCCCAGCCTTACATAGAAAATTTATCTTTAGATTCATACTTCCAGAATGGTGAGCTATAGGATTTAACCCAATTCCATGACTTCCAGACAGGAGAAGCTGGCTGAAACATTAAAAAAAGTCTGTGAAGGCACTAAAGAGCTAACTGGATCTACTTGCCCAAGATCTAGAAGGAGGAAGTCCAGAAGCTGCTTGTGCCCTGGGCACTTTTTCTAATTCCAGTGAGGAAACTGAGAAGCTGAGAAGCCAAGCAGCATTTTTCATAGCCTTGTCAAACTAAGGCGCCTGTCAAGGAAATCAGGGAAGTCTTTGAGTTTTACATCAAATGGCCACATCCTATAAACAGAACTGGGCTTTTCAAAGAGCTACAATATTTCAACCAGGAATCAACTCTGTCATGGAACTTAGGTTAAGCAAATCCCAGTGTGCTAATGCTGCTGTACATCCCAAACTGCTGACGTTCCTAGGCACCACCCTGAAGCAAACAGAAATCTCTGGAGAAAGAAAGCATCCATGCATCAGATTATTTCTACAAACAATTCTGCAAACACAATGTGTAGTATTCAGTGAAAAATAATGAGATACATAAGGAAAGACGCCATAAAAAAAAACCTCCAGAAAATAGAAACAGATTCACACTAGCTACAGATACTAGAATTATGAGATGCAGATTCTAAAATAATTAGCCTTCCTATGTCCAAGGAGATAGAAGAAAGGGTTAATTGGGGGGGGGCAGAAAACTGGCAATTTTTCTGAAGAACTGAGTAAAAATTCTAGAATGTAAGAAATACAGTAATCCAAATTAAGAATGCAGTGCTTGGATTTAACAGTAGGTTAGACAAACATACAGGGAGAAGCAATGAACTAGATCATAAATCAGTAAACTAAAACTTGTAGACCAAATCTGTCCTGTGCCTGTTTTTAAATGACTCGCCAGCTAATGGTTTTTATATTTTTAGCATTAATATAAGAGTATGTGATACAGACAATATTTGGCCTGCAAAGCCTAAAATCTTTATTATCTGTTATCTGGTACTTTATAGAAAAGTGTGCCAATACACAAACTAGAAGTCAGATAAGCAAAGCATATAGAAGAATCTGAATAGAAGGCAGCCAAAGCCTGGACTGCCCAGCTTATGAGACGGTTACTCTGGATGGTCTTGACCTTTCATTTATTCATTCACTCAATACGTGTCCAATCAATTCCTGTCTCAATGATCAATTTAATGCTTAGACTTGGATTTAAATACCAACTTAGCCTCTTAATGGAGAGAAAAGGGATACAGTAACAGGGCCCTGGCTGATTGGTAGTCGTGAGGTGCCAAAGTTACCATGCTGATTAGGCACTCAGCACAATGTTTGTTCATAATGAGCACTCACTACATGTCAAGGTACTACTGTTAGCAAGGGTGTGCTCAGGCACAGTAACCGTGCTCCACATTAATAATGACTTGCAGAAAGTCCTCTTGGTGGCTATGGTGGGGGGGGTCAGATGGCTTAAGATAGGGTAGGGAAGTAAGGAGGTCAGGACCATCCAGAGTATGAGAGGTACAGGAACTCATGCACACTTTATGCAATATTCCTTCTTACAGACTTTTCCTATATGTCAAATACAGTTAAATGAATATCATCAATAAAGCTTATTTATAACACCTTAAGATTGGAAATAACCAAAATCCCCAACATTCGGAAACAGTCCAGATGGTCCAGTGGAATTAATGATATGTTAGGTGTAAACAGTATAATGTAAGACTGTGTGAGGCACATCAAAGCATATTTTTCAACAAAATTAAAAACTCATACATACATGGAATAAACATTTGTCAGAGAATTCTTCAATTTATTTGTATTCAATTTATTATCAGTGAGATAATATAGCTGGTTCAAAGGGCATTTAATGAGCTGCGTATTTATAGGCATTAATAAAAAAGAATGTAAGAGTAGGGGCTATGTAAGATGCAAAGCTGATTAATGAGTCATAGAGCAATAAAACTATAACCTTTGGGGTTATCTTTTCTACCCGCAAGAAATAATCTACAAGTTAATATATAACTTCACAGTGTCTGGGTTCTAATCAGATAGTAAATAATCAAGTCAAACACAGATACATTGTCCCAGATTATTAAATAACTCTGTTATATAATTTTCCCAGTATGTCACTGAAAGAACAAAGCTCCTTCCCTTTGCCTCATTTCCAAAGTTTTAGATATTTTTTCTTAACAAATAATTACTAAAAGTATTAGTTTGTGTTCTACCACAAAATTGATGTTGTATCAAAAGATTTAACTAACGAGCATCTAATAAACATATTGCTTCAAAGAAGTGGATAGGATTAAGGAGACACAGAAAAAATGTTGAGGTCTCCAGACACTAGTAACAGAAGGAAATCCTTATCATTCTTAGATCTGAAGTGACAAGAAAGAACAGAAATGGAAGGAATACCAGATGTTTCCCTCCTTCTCCTCTCTAATCAGATAGTGCTTCCTATTTGCTCAACCCAACTGAATGTTAAGGGGAGAGAGGCCACCATTGTCATACATAAAGGTCAGCTTCTCAGCACAGAGCAAAACCGAGCAGTGGGAAATAAAGAAGCAGAGAATTGTCAGTTCAGTCAACATGGCAGATATTTCTATGAATTGAGCTGTGTCTCGTGTAAAAAGATACTTTGGAGTCTTAAACCTTCGTTCCTTATGTGGAGATAGGAACTTTATAAAGATCATCTAATTAAAGAGATCATTAGGTGGATTTTAACCAATGCAACTGTGTCTTTATGAAAAGGGGAAATATAGACAGATGGAAATGCATGGGGAAAAACAGTGTGACAAGACACACACACAGGGAACTGTTCATTTGCCAGTCAAGGACAGAGGACTTGAACAGATCCTTCCCCTGAAGGATATCAACTCTGCCATCACCTGGAGTTTGGACTTGTAGGCTCAGAACAATGAGACAATAAATTGCTGCTTAAACCACCCAGTCTGTGACTCTTCATTACTGCAACCCTAACAAACTAATCCAGGCATATAAAAAATATACACAAAAACAGGACCTCTATGAAAATTTGAGTGCTGCTTCTGTGAAGGGGTTTTGTGAATGATTTCTGCTTTCTAAAAAATTTCTTAATGTGTATACTTTTATATCAAAATGAATGAATACTTTTGTTAAAATGAGCCTCAAGGCAATAAAAGTCACATTTGGCAGCCTCCGGGGTGTGTACAGCAGGGAGGAGCAAGCTCAGTGACATAATCAAAGGTCAATGGGCAGATTATTTGTACTCCAAGGACATGTTTCTTTGCACCACACTGAATGAACCCCAGGCTTTCTGTCTTCTTCATGTCACAGGCCTGGCTTCTGTCTTCTCTCCATAGCCCTGTCCTACAGGTAGCTTGGCTCCCATCCTAACCTCCCAAGATTGACTAGAAAGCCAAAGTTTAATACATAAGTTTACTTTGTTTAATATTAGGTTATTGATCCTGACTAACTGAAAGAATTTATTTTTGGACACATGGTCTTGCTGTGTAGTTTAGGCCAAACTTGAATTCACTAGGTAGCCATGGCTGGCCTCAAACTCACAGCAATCTTCCTACCTTGGCTTCCTGAATCTGGGGTTACAGATGTGCATTACAATGCCTGGCTCTTTTTTTTTTTAAATTTTATTTAAAGAGAGAGAAAAAAAACCAACAAACAAAACAGAAAAAGGGTAGCAACAATATAGAATTCCAAAGGGGGAAAAAAAAGAACAACAACAACAACAAAACAAAAACAAAACACTAAGAAATCACTACTTTATAAGTTACATACTGTCATCATTGGAAATAGTTGTTCAGGTTACAAAATTAAAGCATACAAACCAGACATTCAAACAGTGAGACTGTTAACAGTTCTGCTCAACCATCTAACAAAAACAGTAATATGGTCATCTATACACTCAGTTATATCCTTTAGAGCACTTTCTTTTCCTCTCTTTTTTACAGTAGCAGTTATGCATTTTGGGTTTTATTACTCCTACAGTTCTTATTACTTTTTACACTAGAGATGCAATGTGATATTTATAAATATGATTCTTATTTATTTCACTAATGAGGATAGTCTCAAGTTGTCCCCATTTCCCTATGAAGGCCTCAAGATCATCCTTTTTATAGCTGAATAATATTCCATCGTATAAAAATACCACATCTTTTTCATCCACTCTGCAGTTGATGGCCATCTTGGTTGTTTCCAAGATTTAGCTATTACAAATTGTGCTGCTATACCATGGGTGCACATATATCACTGTGATATGAGCTTTTCAGTTTCTCTGGGAAAATACCCGGGAGAGGAATAAGTGGGTTGAATGGAGCTTCCACTCCTAGTCTTCTGAAAATTCTCCATACTGATTTCCATAGTGGTTGCACCAGTCTACACTCCCACCAACAGTGGAGCAGTGTTCCCTTTTCCCCACAGCCTCACCAACATTTGTTATCAGTTGATTTCTTGATGGCAGCTATTCTTTCCAGTGTGAGATGATATCTCAATGTTGTTTTAATTTGCATTTCTTGAATGACCAGTGATGGTGAACATTTCTTCATGTATTTATTTGCCATTTGTATATCTTCATCTGAGAACTGTATGTTCATCTCAGCTGCCCATTTTTGGAGAGGGTCTTTGAATTTGGGGGGCTTGATGTTTTTCAATTCTTTATATGTTCTTGATATAAGTCTTTTGTCTGAGGGGTTGCTGGCTAAAATTCTTTCCCATTCTGTGGGTTTTCTTTTCGCTGTGCTGGTAATTTCTTTTGAAGTGCAGAAACTTTTCAATAATATGAGATCCCAGTTGTTGATTCTCTGAAGTGTTTCCTGTGCAGTTTGCATTTTGTTCATGAATTCTCTGCCTACTTCTATGCCTCCAAGACTTCTACCTACCCTATCTTCCAGTAGATTTAGTGTTTCTGTTTTAATGTTTAGGTCTTTGATCCATTTAGACTTTAGTTTTGTGCTTGGTGATGTATGCCTGGCTTTTAACTGGAAGAATTTAAAATAAGGCAAATTTGCCTGTCACCCTTGAAAACGCATGCTAAATGAACAAATGGTATAAGGCTTAAGGGATCTTATATAGGTTCTAAGGTTAGGGTACTTGCTATTGTTTGAATGTGTTGCCCCAAAAGTTCTGTGTTCGGAACTTGCTTCTCAGTGCACTAGTGTTGGGAGGTGGGGCCTTAATGAAAGGTGATTAGGCTTCAAGGGCTCTACCTTAATGAATGGATTAATTACCATTACTGCAGAAGTATTAGGTCTCTCATAAAAGGAAGAATTTGATCCTTTTCACCCCTAGCTTTACTTCATTTTGCCTTTTTGACATGGAATAATGAAGCAAGAAGCCCTTTGACAGATGCTGGCCACTTGATCTCAGGCTTTCTAGTCTCTACAATCACAAGCAGTAAATTTCCACTTATAACAAACTATCAGGCCAGGGATTTAGCTCAGTGGCATAAGTGCCTGCCTGGCAAATGCTAGGTCATGAGTTCGATCCCCGGTACCAATAAATAAATAAATAAATAAATAAATAAAATAAACTATCCAGTCTGTGGAGCTCTGTTATAGCACCACAAAATGGATTAAGACACTGCCAATCCATGGGTTCTGAATTCATTTCTTAGAAAAATAACTAGAAACACAGTTAGGTGTTGGTCCACTGCTTTTATTTATTTATTTATTTATTTATTTTTTTTGTACCGGGGATCAAACTCACAACCTCGCGCTTGCCAGGCAGGCACTTAAGCCACTGAGCTAAATCCCTGGCCCTGCTTTTATTTTTTAAAGTGACATTTTCCAAACCTTTACCCTCTTCTGTTACTTTAGTTTTAGGTACTTTTTGTCTCAGATGAATCTCAGCAGATCCTTCCAGAACATTCCTTGGTCTTCTACTGCCCTATGTCCACACTGCTCCTTTGCCCTCTTTCTTGAAACTGTGACTTCCTTGAGGGAAGGGCACATGCTTTGTCCCCAGTTGTCTGATGCTAGTGAGTAGTAACCACATGCTTACTTAAGCCTGAAATATGACATGGGTAAGCTCTGAAATGGGGATAGGCAAGGAAATAAGAGTTGTATCTCAGGAAACTGAGTGATGAGCTTTTCTTTTTGTTGTCGTTGTTTGTTGTCTAATGAGCATAAGGAAACAAAGTTCTCTGAGTCTTGTCAGCTAAAAGATCCCATTGGTTTCAATCAGATGAGAAAAGATTGTTAGTCAAATACTTCTTATTTACAAACAATGCATCTCCTTAATCTTTTCCACTGCTTGATTTCCACTTTCTTAGTGCCTATTCTTTTTCCAGCAACTAGAAAAGAATAAGGGCTTAATAAAGGTCATTTTTATCACATTGGTTTCTATGGTGATTTTTTTTTCTTTCCAAAGATTGAAGGCATTGTTTTCCTTACCTCAGTAATTTTTCATTTTGTTATTCATACTGAAGTTCTCTGCTCTGTTTTCTTTCCCACAGGGCTGATCCAAAACCCTTGCCTGTTGGAGGCGTGAAGGTGTTAAAAGGCACTAAGGTCTAATTTCCAAAAAAGGTAAAAAATCATGACTCTCATGCACATATAAAATGAACACATGCCAAAGATTTTTATCTAACTCATTAATTAATGTAGAAACTGGAGGGATATTAAGACTGGCTTGAGAGCATGTGAGGAGCAAGGTATAGACAGGCAATTTAATAAAAGACAGGAAGAAATGTCTGGCTTAGATACAAAATTCCTCTATGGGGGAAAAAACTGTAACCTTTGGGCTTTTCTGTTCTACTGGAAAGAAATCATTTGCACCTCTACTGAACAAAATTCTTTAGTTTTTCATGTAACTTCACTAGGTCTCTGACATTTAACCTATGGTGTGTGTGTGTGTATGTGTGTGTGCGTGTGTGTGTGTGTGTACGTGTGGTTCCAGGAATCAAACTCACAACCTCGCGCTTGCCAGGCAGGCCTTTATGCCACTGAGCTAAATTCTCAGCCCTCACCTATGATATTATAAGCAAACAAGGTTCATTGTCCCCAGATACTCTTTGAGTGAGTCCTCTTCTCATACTATTAAAAGGATGAGGCACCCTTTTGGTTCGTCTCTAAGTTTTGTATCATTTTTCTTCCTTACTGGATGGAGGTGATTGGGTGGAGGATGTATATCAGTTAGAGGCACTATAGATTCAGACTTTTTGAAAGAAGTTTCAAGGTTTGCCCTTAAGACTAGTTTTTAAAAATTTTTTAAAGTGTATCAGATACCCAAAAAATTGACCCTACAGCAACTGTGCAATGAAGAAAAGGAAGATTATTTTTTTGCATTTAGACAGTTTGACACTGAACCATGCCCCTGTCAAAGAATGAGGGAATTATGATGAATGCTAGTGTAATAGAAGTATATAATTGCATTGTAAACTTGGAGTGTGTTGGAAGTTAATAAGGCATGTTTGCACACAGTAATAAAAATATTTTGTGTATGAGACAAAATTTTATGGAACAAAATGAAATAGCAATAAATAAATTCCTGAACTATCTGAATCATGCAAAAATAACATTTCAAATCATTTGAAAAGGTGAACACATATATGTTTTTTATATCTACTTATTCTATTTTCAAAGTCAGGTGTTTGGGAGATATAAAAAAAAGATGTACTGTTCATTTCACATTAAAAAGCTCTTTAAACTCTTTTAGAAGACTTGCAATAATGAAGAACCTGTAATAAGCTCACAAAAGGCCCTTCTAATGAATTAGTCAATTTTAATACTGTGCAGAATTCCCCATAAGAACATTGTTCTATCTTTTTTCCTGCAAAGTGTAGCTCTCTCCTCCCTTGACAACCTCTCTAAGACATTTTAAATTTTTTTAAAAGAAAGAGAGCATTTCATTTATTAAAGACAGAGTTGTGCTAAATTAAAATCAATCATCATAATAATTTCCTCTACCTTAATGCACACTGGCTGCTTCAAAGACAATCACAAAACCTAGCTTCCATTTTTGTTATGAAAAATCGTCTGTACCATTAATGTGGTGATTTAGATTTGGTGGTTCATCTTTATCTTGCAGTTTATATGCCATTATGGTGCATCATACCTTAAATCTTCCAAGACTAGAATAGTAACCAAATTATATATTTCTGTCTCAAACTTCTATTGCCTCCTTTCCCTTCCACAAAACCTCTACTATCATAACCACTGGGATTTTAATGCATCTTATCTAGAAATTGACTGATTTTGACCAGCAAGATCGAAATGAGCAGGAAATGTTTTTGCCTGACAGCTATATCCTTACATATCCTGCAATAGTTTAATGTATTTGTCCAAATGGCAATAGCATACTTCATCTTTCCTACAATATTTATCGAGCACTGAATTCGCGTGAGGCACAGTTCTAGGGATGGAATGAGAAGCAAGACAAGTTGCTTTCATGACTAACAGAATAAAATGGCTAATAAATTGATGTCCTATTTAAAAATTGTGCCTATAAATACATGGATAGAGCATACTCTTTTTTTAGAATTACATCTAATATATTAGTAGTGTCAACTAAAGAATGGGAGATGGGGCAAGGGTGTAGGTAGAGATCTTGGCAAGGCCCTGGATTTGATTGTCAGCACCACTGGAAAAAAAAAAAAAAAGAAAAAATAGAGATGGGAAATCTGCTATACTGCAGGATAATTAAATGCAAGATTAGGCTAAGAAAAAAAAAACTGTCAAATTTCCTTCTTTTTTAGCCTGGACCCTAGCTCAAGCTCATCTTTCCCTGGTAAATTTAGCTTTCAAAAAAACCCATTCCTGTTGAGGTACAAGTGAGTGGAAATGCTACTCTACCTGTTTTCTACCAAGTTTTTCATTGCATAAAAGACTGAGTCTGAGCCCTAACGAAGTTTATCTTTGTGCAAACTCAGACTGTTACATGATCCACCCTCTTCTTGCTATGCTGTTTAACCTATATTTATGATGTCACAAACTATGCCTAATCCCAACTAATAATGTGCCTTGCAAGACTCCTCTCAAAATTACCCATGCCAGACCTCAAAATGCTCTCACTCCCTTCTGTTCACTTCTCATTTTGAGACCCTATGAAGATTCTATCAAGGCACTGCTCTTCCTTGCTACAGTGAGTCAGTTTAAGCTCAATCTTGAATTTATGATATTCATGGTGGTGGTAGTGGGTTGAATAGTGACCTCTAAAACAACATGGCCAAATCCTAAATCCTAACCTCCCCACCAGAACCTGTCACTGTCATCTTATTTCTAAAATGGTTTGCAGATATAATTAAGGCTCTTGAGATTATTCTAGACTTAGGGTGAGCCTTCAATCTAACAACATGTGTCCTTATAAGAGAAAGGTAGGGGGAGATTACAGACACAGAAGAAAAGGGTGATGTGAAGACACAGGCCCAGTATGGAGTAATGCATGTCCAAGCCAAGGTACCCAGGATTTGTGAGTAACCTCCAAAAGCTAGGGGAGAGGCATGGACTATAGTATCCGTTAAAGTCTCCAGAAAGAACCAGCTCAGCTGACTCATCTTAATTCTTACTTCTGGACTCCAGAACTTTTAGAAAATAAATGTCTGTTGCTTTAGGCTACCCAGTTACAATGTGCAGCAGCAGTCCTAGGGAACTAATGGTCTTGTAGGGAATTGACCAACTCAAGTAATATATCCAAGACCCACTTGCAGTGGAGGCTAGAAGCTTGTGTTTGATGTGGTTTTGGCATGATGAATGCTGGTGATAATCATACCGATGATGAAGATGAGGATGCCGTGACTATGACAAGAACTATAAAATGGCCATTTAAGTCCAACTTCCACCTTTCTTCTGCCATTACTGCTTCATTGTACATTTTTGCTCATCTCCATCCAGATAAAGACAGCCAAGAACATCTTGGTTCCAAGTAAAGACAATACCAAAATGAACTCCAGACGAGTGCTTCTCAGATTTCAATGCATAAAGAATCCCTTAGAGATCTTATTAAAGTGCAGATCCTGATTTAGTAGGTCTTCATGAGGGCTGAGATTCTGTGGGTCTAACAAGCCCCAAGGTGATACTGCTGCTGGTTTAAGGATGCACAATTTGAATAAAAAGGATCCAGATCAGGGTTTGGTCAAATGTATTGGGAAAGGATGAGATAACATATATATTTAGGCTTTGAGGATGTATTAGTTTCCTATTGGTGCAGTAAAAAATTGCTACAAACTTAATGACTTAAAAGAACTCCTGATTATAACCTCACATTTCTTTGGTTAGAAATTCAGCACTATGAGACTCAGTTTGTTAGTGTGTAAAAAAACAAAACCAAAAATAAAGTCAATGAATTGGTAGGGGTCTGTTCCTGGAGGCTCTGGGAAGACAATCTGGTCCCAAGGTCATTCAAGTTGCTGGCAGAAACCAATTCAATGTGGTTGGAGGCCCCCCCAGTTGCTGTGGACTATCAGCTTCTCTCAGCACCATAAGGCAGCCTGCTTTCCGTGTCACATTGCCTCCATCTCCAAACCAGCAACAGCACATCATCAAATCCTTCTCATGCTTTGGGCCTCTCTGATTTTCCTTTTGTTACCCTGACCATAGTTGGAGAAAGTTTTCTGCTTTTAAGAGCACATTTAGATTAACTTTATCTGGATAATCCAGAATACTTTCCTTATCTCAAAATCTATAACTTTTTTTTTTGACACAGGGTTTTGCTATGTAGTTCCTGCCTGCCTTAAATTTGCTTATATAGCCCAGGCTGGCCTCAAACTCACAGCAATCCCCCTGCCTCAGCCTCCCAAGTGCTGGAATTATAGGCATGCTCTACCATGCCAGGCCTCCATAACCTTAATTGTATCTGCAAAGTCTCCCTTGACATGTAAGGTAAGGTAGTATAGGTTTTGAAATATGACTGTGGGCAACAATTATTCTGCCTGCCACAGAGGGCCATACTGTCTCTGTTGAAACTACTCAATGGAGTCCTCATAGTATTAAAGCCATGCTAGAAAATATGTAAATAAATGAGTCAGACTGTGTTCCAGTAAAACTTCACTAACAGATATTAAAGTTTGAATTTCACAAAATGAAATTTTACGTGTCATAAAATGTTATTTTTTTATTGAAAAAAAAGTTGTTTTTTTTTTCTTTTTTTTTGGTACCAGGGATCGAACTCATGACCTCAGGCTTGCAAGGCAGGTGCTTATGCCTCTGAGCTAAATCCCCAGCCCTGAAAAAAAATTTTTAAATGTAAAAGTTATTCTGAGTTCACAGAAGAGTAAAAAATCAGACAGTGGGCTAGATTGGGCCTCTAGACTATTGCACAGACCTCTAATCCAGATCTTAATCTTCTTATCTCAGACTAGAAGTCTGAAGAGGGCAAGAATATTTTTTCTGTCTTTTACTGTATTGTGGATGTTTCTTAAATGGCCAAGCATTTGACCAAAGCCCTTAACTATACCAAGATTCCAGATACCAAAGTGATGTTTATGAGAAAGGAGGAAATAAAAAAATATTCTCAGAAAATTTCTTGTACAAGATCAAAGATGTGTTATATTTAAGAAAATGAGTTTTAGAAGGAAAAAGAAAAAATCTCTAAAATTATATAAACACACTTAGGATAGCTAAGATGATTGTGCTACAAATTCTATAAGGTCTTGGAATAAAACGGTTAACATTCATAGGATTGGAACAATTTTGCATGTTAGTGTCTGGTGATCTGAGAAACTCTTGAAGATCATTATGTAAAATAACAACCCTAGTTATGCTCATACTATCTTGTTTGGAAGGCACATATTGTCAGTGTTTAGGGCTCTTTGCCACTGTTATTTGTCTTTTTTGTTTTGTGTTTTCCTAGTAATTTGTTTTGTTTAGTTTAGTTTTGTTTTTCCCTCTAATACAGAAAGGATAGGTATACAAGTAGAGACTTATACATGTGTATAATGTCTCCTAAACAGTTTATGAGAATTGATTATATAATGCATGATGAAATGAACAGCTACTTTGAAGAAAAAGAGACATTATGGAAGCCATTGCTGATTCCGTATCGTCATGCTGTGAAATCCAGTAATGCCATTATTCTTTATTCAGAGTGGTTTTAGTCTGTTTTTTACTGTTTAATTTCAACATGGATGGAGGAATGAACAACTATTTTGAAGAGAATGAGGGACATTATGGCAGCCATTGTTGACTTTCTTATTGCCCGTTTTTTTAAAATCTTTTTTTATTTTATTTTAAAAGGGAGTAAAATTAAACACAACAAAACAGAACAGAATGGGACATAAGAAAGCATAAATTTCAAAGCAAGGCAACCAGAGATCTTCACTATCTGTCATATTGTCTCTTGTTTTCTTCCAAATGGTTGTCCTTATCTTTGCATTTGGAGAGCTCTTACTAAATAACATAGTCAATCTTTTCACAAGATGTGTAGTTCACTGGCTCTCACTTGCTAGGCAGGGGGGAGGTGGAGGGGGGACACGGGATAGGGGACAGGACGACATGAGATGTCTGATTCTCAACCCACATGCAGGCAGGATCACAGTTGCCCCCCAGATAGAGGAGGAGTTCCTTGTTCTCCTGGCACCCCAAGTCAACCACACAGTGCAGGTCCTGACGTGCCAGGGTCTCTCTCCTTCAGGCAGCTGAAAGTCCACCACACCCTCAGTTGCCCCCCAGAGAGGGGAAGAGCTCCTTGTTCTCTCGGCACCCCGAGTCAACCGCATGGTGCAGGTCCCGAGGCACCAGGGTCTCTCCCCTTCAGACCCCTAAAGTCCACCATACTCACCTGCTATTTCTGATGAATTGACCATTCCATTTCCAAAGTTCTGAAATGGCCAACAGACCACAGAAAGAATTCTCTTTAGGCTCCTGTTTGAAACTAGCAGCTACAGCAATCTGCTGGCCTTGCTTCAGGGCCATTATTATCTGGTTTTGAAGACCTAAAATGCCTTCATCATCCTGTTCTGATCAGTTTAATACTGTTTTGTTTTGTATGAATTCATTGTGTGTGAAGATATGGACAACTACTTAGAAGAAAATAAGAGATATTATGGTAGCCAGTGATGATCTCCTGTTGTCTTGCTTTGAAATTTGTGTCATTTACATTGTTTTCTTCTGATAGGCTTTGTTCTGTTTTGTTATGTTTAGCTTTACCCTCTTTAAAATAAAATTTAAAGATAATTTTAAAAAGAAAATGAGGGCTTTTCAAAGATGGCGGACCTAGAGGTAGCAGGATATGGAGCCTCTCTGAGAGAGACAGCTCAAATGCCAGAATAGAACACCCTGGAGAGATCCAAACACAGGGAGGTGGGCTCTCTCAACCCAGGAAGAAACTGATTGGAAAGAAACTGCTTGAATAAGAGGTCCTGGAGCTACCATTAGAGAAGCTAAGATCAGCAAGCATTGCACTCTGGCCGAGCTGCCTGAATTTGTGCCCGAGATCCACTTGAGCAACTGAATCCATGCTGAAGCAACTGGCTTGAACGGCCAGAGCGTGGAGCTGAACAGCCCTGCGTGCGGCTCGCCCAGAACCAGCCCTGCACGTGACCCACCCAGAGGCACTGTGACTCAGCTGCAGCTGTGCTGAGGTCAGAGGTCGGGGGGGCCCAGTAGTTCTCAGGACCAGCATCAACATGCAGTGAGTGATGGGAATGGGACCCTCCTGCCAGAAAAAGGCAACCAACTAGACAACATATTGGAGTTGGGCAGGAAAGCCCTGGCTCTGTAAGGAAGCAGCTTCACTTGGTTGCTCCCCTCTCAGAGTAGATTGGTGGAATCTGCTTGGACAGGGCTAGGACTCAGTGGGTTGTCACAATCAATTGGTTCCCTGAGCACGGCGCACACTGACGCAGTGAAGGCCTGCAAAGGTTGACTGGCCCAGAGGGGAGGAGCCAGCATATACTCCCCTTGCTTGCACTTCACTCTCTGATAGCAGACAGCAGAGGGCAGAAGCCCCTAGCCTACGTGCTCCAGAAGAACCCTAACCAACAAGAAAAGGGGCTGGGAATTACACTATACACTTGTATGGAAGGAACCAAAAACATGTCGAGAGAGAGATATAAGAAAAAGTTCCCAGCCCCCAACCCTGAGATTATTGATCCAGGAGAGGTAAATATAAAAGAGATTGAGGGAAGCAAAGATGTAACATTAAACACAGCATCAGTGGACATAAAGAGATATCTTCGGGACTTCATAAAAGAGATCAAAACTGAAATATTAATTCAAGTTAAACAAGAGATAAGTAGATTAATAAAAGAAAGGCTGGGCATCTCTCAAGTAGACACAGACAGAAGAATGGAGGAACACAAAAGGAGAGAAACATTCCATGAAGAATATAAAAAAAACTAGAATTAATGAAGCAGATTCAAAGAGATTATCAGGAAACTAAAGACTCCATAGAAAGTTGGCAAAACTGCTTGAAAGATAGACTATCAAAATTGAACACAGGCTTGCAATGTGTGATCATGAAAGGGAAGATCTCTTAAAAATAACAAGGGAGCAAGCAGTAACCATACAAAGGCTAGAGGATGACAAGAGGATCTGTAACTTAAGAATAAAGCATGTGAATGAAGAAGCAGGAGTCAAAACAGAAGAACTGCAAAGGCTATTCACAGAAATTATTAAGGAAAACTTCCCAAACATAGAAAAAGGAAATGATATGCAGAGGTATGAAGCATACAGAACTCCAGCCACCTACAACCCAAACAGAGGTACACTCAAACACATAATAATCAAGATCCCAGAAATTCAATATAAGAGCAGAATACTAAAAGCCATCAGAGAAAAGAAACAGATCACCTATAAAGGAAAACCCATCAAAATCATGGCAGATTTCTCAATACAAACCATCAAGTCAAGAAGAGCTTGGAGTGAAATAATTCAAGTCCTGAAGGAGAACAATCTCCAGCCCAGATTGATGTAGCCTGCAAAGCTCTCTCTAGAAATTAATGGAGAAACAAGGTGCTTCCATGACAAAGAGGAACTTGGAGAATTTGTGACCACCAATCCAACCCTACAAAAAATATTAAAGGACATTTTAGAGAGAGAGAAAAAAAGAATATGAGCATTTCAGGAACAGTGGCAGAGAGGCCTCAGTGAACGGAGCAGACAGTGGAGTGGAAGAGAAAAATAGACAACCAATGGCAGAAAAATAGAATAGCATAAATGAGGCAGAGAAGATTGGCTATAATCTCTAGTATAGAGGGCCTCTAAATACTAACAGGGAGAAATACAGGCAGAGTAGATCAGGAGATAGGCTCCATTGAGATGCTCTATATAAGGAGGCAGTGGGACCCAAAATAAGAAGTGCACCCTATGGGAGTGAAAGGGGAAGAATTGTCTAAAAAAGGAAGGCAGAGGATATTGTTAATTGGGTAACAAGATTTAAAATTTACATTATTCTCATCACTCTGCTTGGATGGATTATATGCTGTTCCAGTTTGTCTACTTACACTAGACTTGAGGACATGGTCAGCTATCCCAAAAATAAGAGCACATAATATGTTAATCATCCTTAATTTTCTATCAACTTAATCAGAAGCCCTGTATAACTTGTACTGTCTTATTATGACTGATCTTATTTGAATCTGGTTTGTTAGAGTGCTATCTTGTATTAACTGATTTTATTCAAATCTGTTATGATTGATATCATCAAGTCTAAGAGTATAGGCAACTACACTGAAGATGACAAGGTTCACTAAGATACCCACTCTGGTTTGATTATTGCCTGCATTTGAAGTCTTATAATATCTCCAATGCTTTGTTTTTATTAATGCTGTTATATACTGCTGAGATATCATGGTAACCATTGTAGATCACCTTGTATTGTGGTTTTATATGACTTTTTGCTTCATGCTTTTCTAGGAATTGTTTTGTTTTGTCTTGCTTTGTTTTGTTTTTCCCTCATATAGAAAGGATAGATATACATGTAGAAACCCATGCATGTGTAGAGCTTATAAACAGTTTACAAGAACCAGCTATATAATGCATGTTGAAATGAACAACTATTTTGAAGAAAAAGAGACACTACAATACCCAGTGCTGACTCCATAATGTCACGATGTGAAATCCAGCAATACTATCATTCTTTGTTCAAAGTGATTTTAGCTTGTTTTGTTTTAAGTTCAACACACATGAAGGTATGGACAACTGTTTTGAAGAGAATGAGAGACATTATGACAGCCATTCTCGGCTTCCCTATCGTCTGGTCTTGAAGACCTGAAATGCCCTCCTCGTCCTGCTTAGATCAGTTCCATACTATGTTGTTTCATGTGAACTCCCTGTATGTGACAATTTGGAAGAAAACAAAAGTCAATATGATAAAGACTGAGTATCTCCGATTGCCTAGCTTTGAAATTTATGTCTCTTATATTGCTTTCTTGTGATCCACTTTGTTCTGTTTTGTTGTGGTTAATTTTACCCTTTTGATATAATTGCATGTATGTTTGAGTGTGTAAGATAGATGACCATATTGCTGTTTTAGTCAGATCGTGGAGCAGAACTGTTAACAGTGTCACTATTTGAATGTATACTTTGCATGTTTGAATTTGGTAATTTGAACAACTATTTCCAAGATGTCAGTATGTAATTTGTCAAGTAATGATTTCTTGGTGATTTTTTTTTTTTGGTTCTTTTCCCTTTTTCCTTGGAATTCTGTGTTGTTGCTACCCTTTATCCTGTTTTGTTTGTTTTTTTTCTCTTTAATAAAATTTTTAAAAAAAGAAAATGAGTTTTTACAGGAAATAAATGCAGTTCTTAAATCATTTGCATTTTATTATGAGCTTTAATGGCATGTTTAGATAGGCAGGCACAAATAATGTTAGAAATAATCTGGTTTCATGTTTCAGGAGATTAAAGGATAACCCAATATGATATTGGGATTTTGTTTTGCCTTGTTGCCTCTGTATTGGCCTACCTAAAATATTGTAGACTTTATTTATAGTCTTTTAAAATAGTAGGCCCTGGGGCAAGACTTCTATGTTGACTAAATAGGTTATTTGGATGTGTGGCAAAGTCCATTTGTTCATGTACAGAAGGTATTGAAACCATTATGCACCATAAAATAATTGCAGAACAAGGCATAATCTTGAGGATTTTCAATGTAGGAAAGATAGAGTTGGAACTTACAATAATGATATCCCTATTTCTCAAATCTATGTCGCAAGAAAAATGAAATTTTGGTTTCATGTTACAGCCATTGCAAATCTAATAAACCATTTTTTTGGTCATGCTTTCCAGAAAGGAATTTGGAGAGCTGGATCATATAGAAGTGATTTATTAAGGAAATACCATAGCACAAATCAATAAGAGAGGGGTAAAGGTAAGACATGGACAAGGAGGAAGCAGTTTTTTTTTCTTCTTTTTGTTTTCTTTTTATTCTTGACATAAAATGGATTTGGGAAAAAAAATTTAAAAAAGAAAGACAAGGAGGAAGCAAAGTAGGGGTGCAGTTTTAAGCAAAGTCCCAGCCTTGGCCTGATGATGTAGAGAGTGCTGAAGCATAAGTTACACCTTAGAGTTTATTCAGAACTGACATCAAGAGCAAATACTCCTGCACTAGTCAGTTATTGGCCAGGGTTGCTTTCAGTGAAAGTAAAGTCTCAGTCATTTCTTGCTCTATCCTGGGCAAAGTAGCACTAATCGCTGAGGAGCTCCAGAGTGTCACAGGTGAAGGCTATACAAGTGAAGGCAAAGCAAGCAGATGCTGGTGAGTGTGTGTGTGGGTAGGGGGTGTCACAGAACATGTAAAAAGGAACTGAGGAGATCTGTGCAGGACACCAGCAGGTCAGTTACATAATGTGTATTTATAAGTATATGGAGATTTGATTTTCTGGAAGAAAAAAAAGTTACCCTCACTGTCTCTCTTTCTCTCCTGAAAATGACAATGTCTTTTGATACCTGTGGTTCATGTTATCACATTTAGAAGAGAAAGGAGTCTCCGTGTTTGAAAGTTATCTCTGGAATTCATAATTCCAGGTAGGTAAAAAAGAAAGCAGTTTTTTCGTTTGAGTTTGTTTTATCATTTTCTGTTTGTTCTGTATATTTATTTCTTTTTGTGAGCCAATTGCTAGAAAAAAGTGTGTATTTATTTTTAAATTTAGTTTTGAATAGGTAATATGTTCATATGACTCAAAAACCTGAAAATATAATAAGATATACAGTAAAAATCCCTTGCTAATCCTTGTCCTTTATCTGCCAAGGTATAACCCTTCCTATTCTTCTTAGTTTGTATGTGGACATACAAGAAAATTTGAAGCCAGACATGGTGGCAAACAGAAAAAGAAAGAAAGACTGGAAGGAAAGAAAAAAAAGAAGGAAAGAAGGAAGGAAGGGTGAGTGCAGACCTTTAATTCTACGCAAAAATCAAGTATCATAAAAGCAGTTCTGCATAAAAACTACATATACTGCATATATAAACTGTTATTCCCAGCTTACTTTAGAGCTCTTTCTAAATCAACACATACAAGAGGCCTTCCTCCTTGATTTTTAACATCTGCATGGTATTCTATTGGTTAGGTAAACATTTATTTAACCAATTTCCTGTTTGTGTTGTTTTCATTTTTTTGTAGTTACAAACAGTGCTGCACTGAGTGATCTTGTACTTATATACTTTTCCACACTTGTGAGAATATTAGTCCTTTTCTGTGGCTAATAGTCTGGGTGAGTTACAAAGAAAAGAGGTTTCTTTTCGTTGGAAGTCAAAGAGCAACAGACCTTGCTGTCAAAGTTGTGAGGCAGCACCTAGCGCTGGTCTTTCTCTTTCTCCATCCTAACAATTTTGTCTAACCGTAATCATCTCCAAAAGGCCCCACCTCTAGACACCATAGTCCAAATGTTTCTCCACCCTCATAATACCTCATGATGGGAATCAAATTTCAACAAATGAAACCTTGGGGAGCACACTTGAACCATAACCAAACCATAACAGTGAATATATCCATAGAATAAATTCTTTAAAATTTACTAATCCAAAGGTAAATGGATTTATAATTTTTGTATGGCTAAATTACCTTCCAAAGAGGTTGTATGCTAATTGGTGCTCCTGCCACTCCTACGTAAGACTATCTCTCAGCTCACACCCTCACCAACAAAGCATGTCACTAAACTTACAGATTTTTGCCAATCTTTTAGGTACAAGGTGGTATCTCAGCATAGTTTTAATTTATATTGCTTTAATTTTCAGTGAAATTGAGCATCTTTTCATATGACACGGAGACTCCTAATACACTAAAAGTTTTCCTGTTAATGTGAAGAGTGATATCTAGGCCTGTACTTAGAGGGAACCTAGACAATAGTCTTTCTGGAACCTGGATCAGGATTAGAAAGTACCTGTGAAATCATCTAGTCCAGGCCTTGTCTGATGCCTTAATGACCCCTCTGTCTCCCAGAGTTTTTCAGCGTTAGAAGTTCACAAAATTGAAAGCATGTTCATGTGGCTCTAAAATTTAGAAAGGTATTATATTAAGTTAAAATCTTCCTGTAATTACTCCATGACAGTAATTACAGTATGCTCTTGTTCAAATATAATATGCTTTTGATTACCATGAATATACCACAGAGGAATAATATTGGCTTCAAATATAGGTAGCACAGTGAAATTCTCCCTTCCTCAAAAATAATTCTGCACCTGATAGTGTCCTTAAATGGTATTACATATTGTCTTCATCACATTTAGAGAATATAAAATGTGAATGCCATCTGTGTAGTATTCCTGCTGAAAATGAATAACTTCAGTGGAGTTATGAAGAAACCTTAGATAACACTAAACTGAAAGATATTTTATAAAATAACTGGCTTGAACTAAAAAATACAAAGACAAAGGCTAAAGAGCTATTCTCGATTAAAAGAAACTAAACAGGTGCACTGATTAACTGCAACCTGTGATCCTGAATTGAACTATGGATCAAAGAAGGGGGAAAAGGACACAAAGGATATTATTGGGACAACTGATAAAGTTTGGATACAGATTATATATCAGATAATAGCATTGCATCAGTGCCAATTTTTAATCTTAATAATTGAACTGTGATCATAAAGAAAATATCCTGGTTCTCAGGAGATCATATTGAAGAATCTAGGGGGAAAAAAGCATGATTTCTGTAATTTATTCTCAAATGGTTCAGAAAAAAAAGAGAATAAAGGGACAATAATGCAAATGTGATGTGATTTGCGTGCAATTTGTCCCCCAAGGGTTCATGTGCTAGAAGCTTGTTCCTTAGCGTGGCAGTGTTGAAAACTTTATAGCTACATTCAAGTGGAAGGTTATCTGATCATAGGAGTATCACTCACAAAAAGATTAATGCTGGCTTTTTGAAGTGAGCTATGATAAAAGAGCAAGGCTGACCACTGAAGCTCTTTGATTTCTTTTAAGGGTGCTTTAAATAATTTATTTAATTAAAATGCTATAGAGTGACTTCCATTTATTTTGATATATCTTTTCTCTATGGTGATATATAGGAAATATTTCATAAATATTTGGCCATTTGGGTATATACCTACACAATACCTTGGCAATATCTTTCAGCAAGGCAAACACTGAAGAGTAAAGACCTGACACAATTAACTAGGGTGCAGTGAGAATCTGCTCCAAGTATTTGTTTCTGAGGTAAAGGCACCACACATCTGTTCAGTTAAGAAAACCATCCTTATATCCAGGATGAGTTTTTATTTTTAAATAGGGCCTAGAACACTTAGCCACTAATTAGATGCTGAGTAGCAGAGCTCCATCTCCAGCTTATGTCATGAATTTGTAGGGAACAAGGTCCAATGAGTTGGGCTCCTTCCCATTGGGTCTCACAAAGTATGCTTCTCTGGGCCAGGCAGGTTAAGCCAACAGCATGCTGGGTAACACTGTAGACTCTTCCAGTTTTTCCATGGTAACATTTGTGTGGTGTTTCTTTTTGCACAGTACCCATTCCCTTGATGCCTATGACATCACCCATTTTTTTAGATTCGCATGTATGTGGTCAAAGGAACAACTCTGTGTTTCTGAAAGGCCTAGAGGACATATACCAGCTTCTCCTCCTCTTTCCCTTTGTGTTTGTCATTTTAGAAACTTATTGGAAGATGGCAGTTTCAGCCAAAAAGAAGCGCTTTTTGGTTTTTTATTTCACATGTGATGTGTCCCTCTCATATGCACTCTTACAGTGATGCCATTTACCTTGCTGTGATATAGATTAGGAAACATCTAACTAGAGCATGAACAGATGGGGCTGCCAGGTCTTGGGTTGTCAGCCTCCAAAACTATAAGCTTACTAAACTTTCTTTCTTTATAAATTACCCAGCATCAGATGTTTTGCTGTAGTAGCAGAAAATACACTTTTACACATGCAGTAAAATGTTAATTACTGAATGTAGGTGAATGGCATTTGGAATTTTATTGTACTATTTTTGCAACTTTTCAGTAAGATCACACTATGCATAATAGTAGACAAGAATGGTGATTGGTTCCAGTCATCTGAAGATTTATACTGTTTTTTTCTAGAAGAATTTTGGAATATACTGTTGGTCAAAATCTTTCTGTCCCATGGAAGAGACTGTCCTCAGTTGCCAGCAGTGTCCTCTCTGCCAAACCACTTCATGCTAGTGGAAGTGTAGCACAAAAGGAGGGCTGTGTAGTCTAATGATTTAGAATGCATTTAAACTCTGATTTCATTACTCTATAAACTGTTTGACTCTGGACAAATCACTTAACTCATTCTTTGATCTCTTTACCTGTAAAATGAGGATGATACTAAGGCACATACTGCATAAAAATGAACATTAAGTGAATAAACTTAGAAATTGACACATAGGCAGTACAGTTGGCCTTCCTGTTCACAGGTTCTGCATGAACCAGTCAACTGCAAACTGAAAATAATTGAACAAAAACTTCTGTTTACTGAACATGCATAGACTATTTTCATTGGCATTTCCTGATCAATAGAGTATGACAATTACTCACATAGCATTTACATTGTATTAGGTATTATAATATAGAGACCATTTCAAGTATATAGGAAGATGTGGTTGAAGATGTGATATAAAAATACTATACTATGTCATTTTATGTAGTGGACTTCAGCATTCAGGATTTTAGTATCTACAACTGTCCTAGAACCAATCCTTTGAGGATATTGAGGAAAAGCTGTACTATGTAAATGGTTGTTATTATCATTACCCTTACTAATTCCTAGACCCATTGCTGTAAAGCCAAGTTATAGTTAAGCTAACTTCAGAACAACACTGCTGAAAGTTTTTAAGTACTGGCTTGTTAGTCTTGCTTTCCAAAGGCTGTCATGGTATTCATTCAGGCAGTCCTCAGGCCAATAAAAAGAAATTATTGCTTAAATTTTACCAGATTACAGGTATCAACTCAATTAATAGACCTCATTGATTTCTAGCTCTTAATTCATTTACATTAATATGCTCACTCCTTGGATGGACAGTTCCTCTAAGTATACCCCTGGTTTTAATTTTATTATAGGTTTTACATTATCTCCTGATACCTTTTTTTGGCTTTGCTCCTTTAGTCTCTACTTTCAGATTTTATAAGCAAAAAGCACAGCTTTGGGTGATACATGGCATGTGGACCTTCCAAGGAGCTCAGAAAGGAAACACAGGAACCCCTCATTAATTTGGATTCCTTTGATTTTGAATTTGGGATAATTTAGATGCAGGATAAATGAGAAGTTGGCATTATTTTTGAAGAAAGGCACTGCTCTCAAATTTTGCTAGGTTACTTCCATGTCTGGAATGAAGAGATAAGAGGTTAGAAAGAACAGAAAAGTCCTAGATCTTTGAGGGAGAGTTAGCCTTATTTCAAGTTTGGACATGCACACATCAGGCAGAGTTTAGAAATAAAAATTTTAAATCACTCAGAGGATAAAGCAAAATGATTAACTTTCAAAACTAAAAATAAGGGCATCAGTTACTCACTCAACCCCAAGGAGAGCCAGCAGGCTTAGAGATGTGAGGACCAGTTTTGCCTTAGGCAAATGGGTTTACCTGGGCATGTTGTTTAGTTTCTCCAATCTTGTTTCTTATCAGGAAAATAGGGA
>PVJX010015656.1:0-42077 GCA_004027295.1 Dolichotis patagonum
AGCAGAAATGAGGCAGAGAAGATTGGCTATAATCTCTAGTATAGAGGGCCTCAAAATACTAACAGAGAGAAACACAGGCAGAGTAGATCAGGAGATAGGGTCCATTGAGCTGCTCTATATAGGGAGGCAGTGGGACCCAAAACAAGCAGTGCACCCCATGGGAGTGAAAGGGGAGGAATTGTCTAAAAAAGGGAGGCAGTGGATACTGTTAATGGGATAACAAGATTTAAAATTTACATTATTCTCACCACTCTACTTGGATGGATTGTGTGCTGTTCCAGTTTGTCTACTTATGCTAGACTTGAGGACATGGTCAGCTATCCCCAAAATAAGAGGACATATTACAGTAATCACCCCTAATTTTCCTATCAACTTAACCTGAAGCCCTTTATAACTTATACTGTCTTATTATGGCTGATCTTATTTGAATCTGGTTTGTTAGACTGCTACTTTGTATTGACTGATTTTATTTAAAACTGTTGTGATGGATAGCACCAAGTCTAAGAGCATAGGCAACTACACTGAAGATGATAAGATTCACTAAGACACCCACTCTGGCTTGACTATTACTTGCTTTTGAAGACTTATAATGTCTCTAATATTTTGTTTTTATTAATGTTGTTATATACTGCTGAGACATCATGGTAACCATTGTAGATCACATTGCATTGCAGTTTTGTGTGACTTTTCTGCCTCATGCTGTTCTAGGAATTGTTTTATCTTGCTTAGTTTTGTTTTTCCGGCTAATATAGAAATGATAGAAATACATGTACAGACTCACACATGTGTAGAGCTTAAAAACAGTTTACGAGAACCAACTATATAACACATGTTGAAATAAACAACTACCCTGAAGAAAAAGAGACACTACAATACCTAGCGCTGATTCCATAATGTCATGATGTGAAGTCCAGCAAAACTATCACTTTTTGTTCAAAGTGATCTTAGCTTGCTTTGCCTTGTCTAAGTTCAATACACATGAAGGTATGGACAGCTGTTTTGAGGAGAATGAGAGACACTATGAGCCATTCATGGCTTCCCTAATGTCTGGTCTTGAAGACCTGTAATGTCCCCCTTGTCCTGCTCAGATCAATTCCATACTAGGTTGTTTCATGTGAATTCCCTATATGTGACAATCTGGACAACTATTTGGAAGAAAACAAGAGTTAATATGATAGAGAGTGAATATCTCCAATTGTCTAGCTTTGAAATTTATGTCTTACATTGCTTTCTTGTGATCCGCTTAGCTCTGTTTTGTTGTGTTTAATTTTACCCTATTGATATAATTGCATGTATATTTGAGTGGGTAAGATGTATGACCATATTGTTGTTTTTGTCAGATCGTGGAGCAGAACTGTTAACAGTCTCACTGTTTGAATGTCTACTTTACATGTTTTAACTTTGTAATTTGAACAACTATTTCAAAGAAGTCAGTATGTAATTAGTCAAATAATAATTTCTTAGGTTTTATTGCTGTTGTACTCCTCCTTTTCTCCTTGAAATACTGTATTGTTGCTACCCTTTATTCTGTTTTATTTTGTTTTGTTTTTTCCTCTTTAAATAAAAAAAAGGCATAAACAACCAGCAAAAAATGAATGATATGTTTTGATAACTGAAATGAATCACAAACCAGAGTGCAGTCAAAATATTTAGGGATGCTGTGAAATAAAACCAAACTCTTACCTCCTGTCAGTTACCACAAAATGAAGTCAGAGAAATGAAATTCCTAACCTGTCAGAAATATCAGACATGCCAGGTTCATGTCTCTTGAAGTCAAAGAATGAATTCCAAAGGACAAAGAAGGTTATAATTAAGAAAAGCTTATTATGAGATAGCTCCTGGGAGACAACAGATGTCCCAAGTTGGTGGCCACAGAGGCCCTTTGTCAAGGGTACTGTATTATTATTATTATTATTATTATTATTATTATTGTGGTGATATTCGGGACTAATTTAGGACCTTGTGCATTCTAGGAAAGAACTGAGCTACCTCCCCAATGTATTGGGGTACTTTTACAGCAAACTAACCATGTGAGTACCACAGGAGTCAAACTACAATCAACTTATAGGCTTACAAGTATAGCCACTTAGCTAATAGAGATACCCTTGGGAAATGGGGCATGTAGCAAGGGTATATGGTAACATCATTAACTTTGACTGACCTGTGACTTCTAAAATAGGAACATTTGGGAAAGGCTTGGATCCTGGTCTCTTCCTTAGGTGTTTCATGCATGTCAGAGTTTTAGTGACTGAGTAGAACCCATTATAGTATAATCTCACTGTGTTGTCATAATCTGCTTATCTCTTAGGGAAATGGCAAGCCTAGCTATGTGACTTTATCTTGAGGCCTTGCATTCCTTAGCTATGCATGCAAAAACAATTTTACAGGCTGGGAGAGACATTCCAAAGCCTCAAAGCCTCCCCCGTGTGCTGGGAGTCAACTCGAGAACTTTCGGCTCCGGGACTGCATTCAAGCCCCTGCTTGCCACTTAGAGGTCACTGGGTGTCCATCCAAAAACAATTTTGATGTCTTTATTTTTCACTGACTTCCTTGAGAGCCCAGACCCTCTCTGACTGTCCACTAACTTCCATCTAGCTTAGCTGCCTATAATACATGGAAGTAGGAGAGTATATAATTTGTTTTGAGAGAGGGTCTTGCTGCTTAGTACTGGCTATCCTTGAACCCATGTAATTCAAGGCCTTAAACTTGTGATCCTCCTGCCTCAGCCTTTCAAGTACTAAGATTACAAGAGTGCACAAACAGTCTGAGCTTTTATAATTACTTTTTTTTAAAGTGTAGTGCTTTGGTATTTGTACTTTGAAGGAAAACTTTAAACATTCTTAGATTTAAAGCTCAAAATCCTTTTTTTTCCTTTTATTTCTTTTTATGAAGCAATAATTAATTTTGTGTTAGTTGTATGGAGTCACCTGAAGCTGGAGGTTAATCATATGTGCCTGGGGGGCTGGAACAAGCTCCACAGAGAACAATGAGTACCCCTGGCAAACAAACTCCTCCAGTCCAGGGAACACTGAGCCCCAAGATAATCCAAGCAATGGGATGCTATGTAAAGGGCTGTCGTGTGATGTTATATTGCTAAGTGTATCAATAAGTGCACAACAGTGGCTGATCAGTTAGTTCCTTTCCTCCCATCAGAAGAGAGGGTTCCATTTGACTCCAGTTTTTGGCTTTTTTCTTTATTTTCCCATGCTGTCACCATCCTTTCCCTCTTCTCACTCCAGGAATCCTAGAGCTCCATTCACGTGCTACAATTTGTAGCATGTGCCCTATTATCCCTTCATGTTCTTGAAAACCATAATCAGGTATGTGTCAGTCTTAATGCCTAATACATGACTAAAGGATTATATTTTTTCAATCTATCTTCTTCAAATTTACTTTCACTTGATGAGTATAACAAATGTTTATTCAAGTTGTGCTCAAAGTAGTCTGCCTAACTGCAGTAAGCACTGCCCTCATTTATCCCAATAAAATCATATCTGTTGTGAGTTAAGAGCAGATTGAAAACTGAGGGAAAACCTGTCCTCCATCTTGCCATCACTTAAAAAATTGTGATTCTCTGTGGTAATGTTTATTTATTTATTTTTTTGGTGTGTGTGCTTATTTTTTAACCTGTAAAATGAGGGCACATTTAAAAACCTTTTGTCACATTATGCAAAATAAATCCACCAGCTGTACTTGTGCATGCCTTTTACACCAGCACTTGGGAGGCTGAGATAGGAGCATCCTGACAGGTTTGAGGCCAGTCTGGGAAGCAAAGTAAGCTAAAGCCAAGCCTGAGATGTATAGAGAGACCCAGTCTCAAAAAATAAAATCTGGTTTATAGAAAGCAATTTGTGATAATTTAATAAAGAAAATAATTGTAGAAATAGAATGTTTATACTAATTATGCTTGCCTTCATTGTAATAGTCCCAATCATTATTTTATCTATGAATTCATTAAAGAAGAACAATGAGCTGCTTAACTGCTGGATACTGTTTCCATTAAAAAATTAAGAATAAATATAACAGGGTCAGGGAGGTAGCTCAGCCATATAGCACCTGCCTGGAAAGTGTGAGGCCAGTAACAACAACAAGAAAGAAGAAAGAAAGAAAGAAAGAAAGAAAGAAAGAAAGAAAGAAAGAAAGAAAGAAAGAGAAAGAAAGAAAGAAAGAAAGAAAGAAAGAAAGAAAGAAAGAAGAAAGAAAGAAAGAGTGAAGAAAAAGAAAACAATACAGGGAATATATACTCATAGAATATAGAGAAAATGAAAGTACTTTTGATGTCAGAGTAAAAAGCTATTTTTCAGAGTATACCCCCATTCCTGTGTCCCATCTAGTCTGCTGTCTGGAAGCAAACATAAAAGCTACATTTAATGATATTCTGATATTCCATGTTATAATACAATTTTGACATTTTTAAAGCTGCCAAACATAATACTGGATCCAGCAGGCCCATCCCTTAATTGCCTACTGTAAATTTAGACTATACAATTATAGTAGCTGGTTGTATGTATCAGTACCTTTTCCTTAGGGACACAATTAACATGCTAGTTTTTTACCCACTCAGTATGACAAATAGCAAGTTGTGTGCAGGTATGCAAAACTGGCAAATTTTGACCCAATTTTATTCCATCTAACTGGGATTCTATATGTTTCCCCAAGCATCATAGAGGGTCAAATAGACTCCCACCACCTCAGGACAGATTACAAATGAGTTTTCTTATAATTGCTATGTAGAGGTATCCCTACATTGACAACACAAAAAACTGGATTTGTGAGTTTTTCAGGAGGTGAAAAGTGAATCTCAGATTACTCTTGCATGAGTGGTGAGGATGATCCATTATGGTAAAATACATGCTTGTATGAAAGGAATGGTGGTGTGGGTGTGCAATGATGATGATGATGGTGACTTTGACAGCGGTTATTGTTTGTACTCAGAGTTTGCAAGGGAATAGATTTAATACAAGACACATAATTTATAGGATTATTTTATAATAGTCACCAAACAGTCAAAGGCAGAAGAGTTCAGATCTGGCCATGCCCTAGAGACCCAAAGAATCCAGCTGAACACCTGTATCCCACAACAATGTCCTCCATGAGTGTGGGTGGAGTCCTACAGCTTACATGTCTCTTACAAGTGTGTATCAAGCAGGCCCAGAGCACAGGGATGGTAGCTAAAAAGTGTGAGACAGTGGGATGATGGATCTGTGCCAGCACCTTGAAGGATCTATACTGAAGCCAGGAAGTGATGCTTAAGGTAAGGACTACTGCTCCTTTTCTAGAGCACAACTGCAGACTTTAATGTAAACTTCTGTAAAACAGACTTCTTGAATAAAATCTAACTCAGAATTAGAAATATCTACATATCTATATAATAAAACTTAGGACTCCTTCCAGCAGTTAAAAGACACTAGATCGGCGGCCATTCTTAAATCTTGGAGGACAGGTTTCACTGAGACAGCCTGGCTCTGATCCTCCACTACACTGCAGAGAAAATATCAAGCCTGTTCTTCAATTTCAAACACTGAGTTTTGATGAGAAACAAGCAGCATTCTAAGCTGCTATTGCAGTTAGGGAGAATTTCACAGTGTTAATTTTAGACAGCCAGAAGACTGACAGCCAGGGGTTCTACCATTTTCTGCTGGAGCTCAGGTAGTCCCCACCCAAGCCCCCTGTGGCCTAACAGCCAGACAGGAGGTAGGAGCAGGAGGCATTTTCAAGTGTGTAGTTTCAAAGGCACAAGAAGGCCAAAAACTACTCCCTTTAATTATTTTAGATTGTCAGCTATTTTTCAGGAGAAAAATGAAAACACTTCTGTTTTCTTAGATGGATCACTAGAGACACTGGTAAAACATGCTTCCCTAGATCCTGTTCCTCAGTAGAGGGAAAGATTATTCTGAAAGACATGTTTATTTTCCAGTCAACTCCAGATATTAGAAAAAAAATTTACAAAAGACAGCATTTTGCTCTAGATAGTTCACTTGATACTTTAGTCAAAACAGTTTACTTACTATTCTACAATCCGGACAGAGAAAGCCAATGTGAGAAAACAGAGAGACTAAAAAATGACTGCCTTTTTTATGGCTTTAAGAGAAACAGACCTTAAGTCTGATTCTTGGGGATCCAAGAAGAGCTCAACAACTAGTCTCAACTGCTACTAGTGTCAGAAACCAGGCCACCTGAGGAAGAACTGCCTTAAGAGGCCCCCAAGCCATTCCCTGACTGCAAAAGGCTGCCACTGGAAGGGAGACTGCACTCTGAGGCAGAGGTCCCAGAGTTCAGATTCATCTCCCCAAGTGGTCTAATAAAACTAAAGGCACTTGGGGCACAATGTCTCCTCCCCCTGGCCAGATTGTTAGCTCTACTTTTCATCTCCAAGGAGGATGTTTGTTATTGGTTAACAAACCAATGTGTAATCTTGACTAGAGGAAAAAACAGCCAATTGCTGAAGATTGGTATATGTCTGTTTATCCTTCTCCAACTCTGGCCTTCCTTCTGGGCATCAAGCTTCAATATGAAGTCATCCAAAAAACAAAGAAACAAACAAAAAAACCCATATCTCGCTCATGCTGTAACTGGGATAATTTTGTCTTCCATCATTCCTTTTAGTTATGCCTAAAATCTCGGCTCCAATCCTAGAGAAATTTTACCCTTTCTAAATACTGTAATAGATATATCCAGACTGCCAACTAATCAAAATGATGCTGAGACTGGTTTTTACAAATATATACATACTGTTGTTCATGTACAAAACTTAATAGTGTTTTTCATTGGTCAAAATAATGTATTAATCAGGTTCTCATATGTGATCAAAAATTTAGAGATAATTATTACTGAAATTTTTGTCTTCTGACAAAATGTCATAAGGACTTCTGACAAAATGTCAGACTCCATCTGTAAAGGAGTTATGAGCCACTGGGTTAAAATTGCTATCCCTTAACAACTGTTTTTAAGCTTACCAGTCAGCTCTAATGTTCATGCTTTGATTGCACATGCTCTCATGTCTTGCCTAGAGGGTGCCAAACCCTAAGGAATCACACAGATAAAACCAACAACAAACATGGTATATTCCTTTTAGTCCCATTTGACTGGAACCCACCAGATCATATCCAGAGAGAGGGTTATATGACACATACTGAGGCCTTAACTAGCCATACTTAACAGGCATTAAATGACACAGCAGCTGGTCTCTCTCCTAACTAATAAATTAAATTAATGAGGCAAGCCATCCTCCAAAACCGGATGGCATTAGACATTCTAACAGCAGCACAGAACTTACTGGTACAATTGTAAAAAGTGAATATGGTTTTTACATTCTTGATCTTCCTGCTAATATCTCAATAGGTGTTCACGATATTAGATGACACATGAATGACATGTCAGACTCTAAAATCCCCTGGACCTTATCCTTAGCTTCCTTATGGAAAGGCATTACTAGTTCCTCTTGGTGGAAATCTTTGTTGACTGTACTCATAATTATCTTGTTGATTCTATCATTGGCCCACACATACTTGTTTCTTTGCATTTGATTCCTTCAGACTTAAAGCTGTACACCTACCCAAGATTTTTAAAAAATGCCTGGTGTCTATTGAGGGCCTTTAGATAGACCCACTGTACAGTATCTCTGATGGCCTATCAACAACTGCAACTCCCTCAGGCTGAATAAGCCAGATCTGTCATTGCCCATTAGTAGCTCAAGGCAGCTGGGAATATTTGTTCAGAGTGAGGAATATTATAGGCAGCTAAGTTAGATAATGTATTATAGGCAGTCAGATAGGGATAGGCCCTCAAAGGATCCAGGGCAGAAGATCAGATAGCTTGCAACTCTGGGAGAGACAGACACCTCCCACTGCAGGCCAGATCTCAAAACAAAAGAAAAACAAATGCGCCCACATCCTAAGAATAAACATCAGGGACTGATATTCTATTTCTTTTTTCTTTGTGGTTAGGGGAATAAGAACTCATGACTCTGTGCTTGCCAGGCAGGCACTTACTGAGCTAAACCCTCAGTCCCAGGAATTGATATTTTAAATAGGTACCTATCAGACTGAGGAAGCTATAAGGAACCACTAGCCCAGCACCCTACAGGAAGCACTCCTATTCTTTGTTCATGCCTGCTTGCTAAGGGACTCACTTCCTCACTTATCCGCATTTTAACCAATTTTAACCTAGCCATTATATTTGCGATCTTATTGGTTCACCGTAGTGCTGTCCGACCTCACTCCCACCTTCTGAGTTCCCATGTGTCCTCACTGTGGACTTGCCTCACCTTGTGGTTTTGATCTATAAAACCCCTAAAACAGCAGGGTCTTCAGCAACCCAGTTGGGACACCTGCTGTCTCTCTTTCAGACAGAAGCTTTCTTTCAACAACAATATTCTGCTCTTAACCCCCTTTGTTCCTAAAATTCATTCTTTGATTTTAGAGAACATGAACTCATTGGAGACACTAGCAGGGTGGGAGTTTCTTTCCCCTATATCATTCAGATGATGAGAACAGCTGAGTAGATATCAGGAAAACCAACATGACAAGCTTCTTCAGGAAAATCAACCACATTACCTCTTCTCTCCAGTTTTCCTTTTATGCTGTTGGCAACAGTACTCAAGTGGGCCTTCCATATCCAGAACTAGGCTGACTCCATTCAGCTGGATGTTAAAAGTTGAGAGTCCACCACAATCTACTCTTCACCAACTTGGCAACCAGATACATTTTCTTAAACTACAGTCTCCAGTGGCAGATTTGTGAAAAGTTAACATGTCAATCTATTCAGATTTACATTAATTTACATAAATATTACACATATACTGTTGCAGAAACCCAACACCAAACTGAAAGAAAGATGCCCTGCACCAAGGAGTTGGAAGGAAACTATTATACTAGTGGGCTGTTTGGAAGGCCAGTTCCAAATCACCAGCCCTGAGTCAGCTGTGGGTTTTTGTTATATACAGAAATTGCAAGCAGGAAATACAAAAGCTGATAGCAAATCCATTATAGACTATGCTGTATCTTGTTAGGCAAAATGGGCTGATGTAGTTGGATAGATTGTTTATCATAAGGCAGGAGAGTCTTCAGAGAGAGTTGGAATGAGGAGGCAGGTGATATCATATATGTCCTTGTCCTTGACTAGGCTACACAGTCCTTGGAATGGGTTAGTTAAAAAGGAAATATTTTTAGGTAGGAAGAAGAGGAGCATTGCAGCTGGACTGGGTTAAGCTGATCTGGACCAGACTCTATGAAAAGCAGCTGGATGCAGACAGTCAAGGCTGGCTTGATTTGGCGGTCCAGTTATGGTGTGGGCCAGTTATGGTGTGTATTGAGCACATCATGGCTCAATATGGTATAAAGCTGCTGGCTAGTTTTTACATTTTAAATTTTCTGTTACATTTTTAATTTCCCATTACAATACAATTCTTACTACACTCACTTCCACACTAAAAGAAGATATTCAAAGGGTGCTCAAAATTCAAAGTTAAGGTCACAATATTTGACTAAATAACTTATAAACTTGTATCTAAAAGCTACATGAAAATCATATTAGGAGAACTGTTAAAATCACAATCTTTCCTTCCAATTAACTTTTAACAACAGGGTACGCCACTAATAAGAAGTGTCCCAATGGATCTCCTGCATTTCAAGTACACTCATCTCTTCTTATAAAAAGCCTCTGTTCTATTCCTTCTCAACAAATACAATCTCCTCTGTGTTAAGAGTTTTCTGGCACAATAGAGAAGCAGAATATAAGGAAAAGTAAAAGTGGCCTTAGATGGGGAGAGGAGCCCACAACAAGCAATGGTTTGGCTTTTTTCTTTGACCAGATAAGGGGGTGTGGTGTATATGTGACCTTTGACAGGATGTGGTTCTTGGGGCAGACAATGATGATGCCTGAGGAGCTGATGGGAATTTTCTTCATGTGCACAGGGAAAGGAAAGAGGAAGCTGTAGTTGGGGAAGAAGGAGGAAGTGGCTGTCAGGGTAAGCATCCCCAATTTGGCCTTCCACCATGTTGAACTACTGCCATAATGTCCTGTAATTTATTCTAGGGCAAAACTCTTTCACTCTGTATCACCCTTGCAATCTGCACTCTACAGGAGACCCTGCTGGCTCTTTGCTCCTCATTTTGAATGTACATCCAGCCAAAAAGCTCTAAGCAGTAACCATGCCACCATACCAACAGTAGACTGCATTGAAATTTTTCTGCCACCCAGGAAATATCTGTAAACATAAGCAAAATGCAGGCCAACTTCCTGTCACAGGACACCATACACCACCTGGGATCCAGCAGCTGATGCAGTCCTTCACAGTAGCAGCCTACTGAGTCTCATCCTAACGGGCAACATTTCTACCAGTATTCTGATTTTTCAGGCCCTGTCCAAAGACTCATGTAGTTTATAGCATGTAGGGATTGTCCCTTTGGCCAGTCTTTGGAAACCTTTCCAGGTTAATTCCCAAAGCTCTTAAGCCACATGAACAGCCAACATCACAGCAGGGCAGGGCAACACTAAGAAGTGCACTCTGGGTACCAGTTTTGTTGTAGTCATGGTTTATAACAGAATGGATTTAATATAGAGTGCATAGTTGATAGGATTGTTTTATAATATTCACCCAAAAGTCAAATGCAGAAGAGTGCAGGAGATCTGCCCATGCACTAGATATCTAAGAATCCAGCTGAGGGCTGGAGCTATGACAGTGTCCTCCTGACCAAGTCCAGGTGAAGAGTCCATGGCAATGTCTCATATCAAGCCTACATTAAGGCTTTACACTGGAAAGGCGGAAAGGTCAGTAGTGGAAGCTACAAATTCTGTACCATTAAGATGAGAAAGATCTGTGCCAGCAGGCTGAGCTCCTGTTCTGAAGCCAGGAAGTGATGCTCAAGGTAAGGACCAAAATGCCCCTAAAAGAACCACAGCTATTCTCAGTAAGAGGATGAGAATAGCTGAGTTCATATCAGGAAAACCAGCCTGAGAAGCTTCTGCAAGGAAAATCAACAACATACCATCTTTCCCTCCATTTCTCCATTTATGTTGTTGGCAACAATCCTCAGGTGGGCCTTTCAGACCCACAACCATGCTGATTCAGTTCTCCTGGGTGTTACAAATTGACTATTAGTTAATCCACCATGGCCATATGATTCAAAATTCCTACGGCAGTGAAATGGAGCAAGAAGGAACTGATACAGACACAGAGAATACAGACCTCCTTGATTCAGACGATGAACAAAACAGCAATGTGTGTATATATATGAGTAGTTGAAAAGTTGCAAAATGACCACACAACCAAACAGACCCATCCAATGTTTGAACTAGGTCCAAAAATATAATGAGGTTCTTTGCAGGGATGAAATACATTGGTCAGAATACTAGCGTTACTATTCAGTATTAGCAATTATAACAGACAAAATGATACAAATATTGTGAAATACACAAAGGCTGAAATGCAAGTAAAATGTTCTGTATACACTAATAGCCATATTAAAAATGTATTTATTATGACACCTCTCTAACTGAACTGAAAGCATTGAAAGGTATGCTGCATTTAGCAGAGATTTCTTGTGGTGATCAAGGGATGTAAAAGATTTATGGAAAAGCAATGGGTCAAACTGTGGCTAAAAATTTATGCCCTTGTAGATGCAAAGATTTATTATGCTTTAAATTTAGACATTTACCCTGGAACTCAGCCATCATTGCCTTATTCATACATAAACTGAATGATTTTGTAAACATACTTGTTAACCCCATCTCCCAAAATAATTGAAACGTGACATCTGACAATTAGTTTATCAGTTTCCAATTGATGTTACATTTGCTAACACAGCACAAATTGACTGGCACAGGAACTATACACAGGAACAAAGCAGAAATTTTCAAATGAAATGTTGCAATTTTAAATCAAAGAATCATACATTACAATCTTTGAATTTCAGAAAGATATAACATTGGTCTTGAATATGGCAAGGAAAAACAAACTGGTACTTCTTATGTTAACATTTTATCACAAAGGAAATATTGATAGGGAAACCTTGAAGAAAGAGAAACCTTAGATAAAAACTTTCAACAACAAAACGGAACATGGAGTACATCCTGTTGATGAGTTATGTAGCAGCTATGATGTCACTTGAAACACAAACCATTGGTCAATGATTGTGTTTTACTCCATCCTAAGCCTGTGTGGTGCAGTTTGATGGTTTAAAAAGAGAACAACAAATGCAAATATCATGGAGAAATTTCTTGGAGGATTGGGACTAAAGTTCATAAGAAACTATTTACAGCAGAGGAAAAGCAAAGTGTTTCTGCCCAGGGAACTACGCAAAAGGATTGTGGAACACACTGACAATCCGAAAGGTGAAGAGAGGGATGCAGTGTCACAAAGAACTACAATGACAAAATGAAAATAGAAAAGATGTCAACTGTGCCCTATAGGAAAACAAAACTTTCATCCTATCAGTGTAAGCATTTCTTGTATATGGAACATGCAGTTGTTGCATTTAAAGAGTGCCTTCTGTGTGAAGTTGATAGATGTTTGTTTGTGTTCACATTGCAGTTCATCTAGCTTTTCATCTTTGATGGTATCTTTTAGGTCTTGTAAGCAAGTAAACAGCTCAAGTGAAAATGACAAGTCTATTCTAAGCACTCACTGCATATTTGATATAGTGTTTTATTGATATCTTAATTACCCTCTAAGTGCATTTTGTAGACCATAGTATGAAGCTCCGGACAAAAAAGGATCACAAGCTGGGCATGGTGGCACACTCCTGTAATCCCAGCACTCAGAAGGTTGAGGTAAGAGGATCCTTATAAATTTAAGAGCAGCCTGGGTTACAAAGTGAGCCCAAGCCCAGCCTGAAGCACATAGCAAGATCCTGTCACAAAAAGACAAGGAAAAAAAATCACAAGAAAGCAGACAAGATCTCCACATAGGAATGGAAAACTAAGCACATGTGCTGTTAGTTTAAGTGAAATGTGTTCATGGAACATGCAGTTGTCATATGTGAAGATTGCCTTGGATATGACAATTAAAGTGCAGCATATTTTTCTTCTAGAATTCTATTGATATTTTCATTGTAATTCACATAGGGATTTATTTCTCATGTTATCTTTTATGTTTTATAAGGAAACACACTGATGATATGCAAATGTTGACTATTCTAACTACACAATATATAAAGAATTTAATGATTTACTTTTCGATATTTTATGTCTTGTTAACTACAGGCTATATAACATAATCAGAACCTCCTGACAAAGAAGCAAGACCACTGAGATGTCAAGAATGTCTAGGAAAAGGCCAGGAATGCAAAACACATGTGCTTTCATCATAAATGATACATGTGTATGGACCGTACTGTTGTCATAGGTATAACTGAAGTAAAGGTTATTTTTGTAAAGTGCTTGTCTTGGTTACCATTTTCTCATTGTTGAAAGAAAATACCTGACACTCAAAATGAAGTAAGGAAAGGTTTATTTAGCTCACTATTTGGGGAGCTCTCAGTCCATTTTGAGCTGGCTCCAAGGCATGGTGGTATGGCTGAGGGGCAGCTATTCATGAGGACAGCAGGAACCAAAGGTGACAAGAAAAAAAAGGGAAGAGACTGCCACATTTTTTCCTTTGTATTGTATGCCAGCTATCAGCCCCTCTGTGGGGACTCTGTGGGGCTTGGGGGCACTCCACCAATTCCAGCACTCCACAGCACACCAATCACAAATGCTAGACTCAGCCTCTTTGAAAGGCCTGACACCTATAACTATAGCACCATTATTGTTGTTTTCATTGTAATTCATATAAGACTTTATTTGGGTTGTTCATTTTTTTGACTTTGTACACCCAAACCTGTCAATGTTGAAAATTTGGGGAGTTCCTGCACAGCTCCCTAGGACACTGGACTGGGCTCTGGAGGTTTCGAGGGCCTCAGTGCAACACACCCAGCTTCCTTCTTTCAATCCAGGGAGCCAAAAACCTGCGAGGGAGCCAGGACCACGCAGAGTGAGTCCTATTGCTCCTGCGCTAGCCTGGGGAGAATTTGAGACCAGCGTTCCCAGCAGTTGAGTTCCTGCCCAGCTCCCTAGGACACTGGCCTGGGCTCCGGAGGTTTCGTGGGCCTCAGTGCACCACGCCCAGTGGCCATCTTAAAGTCCAGGAGGCCGGGGCCTTGCAGTGGGACCTTCAGCCCACTGGCGCTAGCCCAGGGAAACTTTGAGACCATCACTCCCAGTGGTTGAGTTCCCACTCAGCTCCCTAGGACACTGGACTGGGCTCAGGAGGTCCTGCAGGCCTGACTGGGCCAAGGTCAGCGACCTTCATTCAGTCCCAGGAGCTGAGGGCACAGGAGGTGATTTCCAACACACCCAGAGGAAGCTTTGAAACACTGCTAGAAGCAAGTAAAGGTAGGAAAATGACAAAATGAAAGACCAAAAGGCAATCTCAAACCTCCATGTCATGCCAAGAAAGCCTAGGAGCCATGGACATAGAAGAAAATATAAGCCATACACCTGAAATGACTGAAATGATATCAACTGAAATAAAGAAGCAACTCGGGGAAGCTATAGAGAAACTCAAATCAGAAATAATTTCCCAGGTAAAAGAAGAAATGATAAAAATAATAAAAGAAATACTGGACACATCTAATGAAGACACAGTTTAAAAATTGGGAACAAACCAGACCAACAGAATCCCTGAATGAACACTATAAGAAAAAACAGAATGCATAAAGCAGATTCAAAGAGATATACAGGAAATCAAAAATTCTATTGAAAGTTGCCAAAACCGCCTCAACAAAAGTAAAGATAGAATTTCAGACCTCGAACATAAGATTGCAGCTAAGGAACAGGAAAGGAAAGATCTTTTAAAAACAACAAGAAATCAGGAAATAACAATTCAACAGCTGCAAGATGATGCAAAGAAAAATAACATAAGATTAATAGGGATAAATGAAAAAGAAGGGGAAAGCCCAAATGATATCAACAGGCTATTTATAGAATAGCTGAAAACTTCCAAAACATGAGAATGGAAACTGACTTATGGATTAGTGAAGCATATAGAACTCCAAATAGCCATAACCAAAATAAAACTACACCCAGACACATAATAATCACCATCCCAGAAATCCAACATAAGAACAGAATACTGAAAGCTATTAGAGAGAAAAGACAGATCATCTATCAAGGAAAACATATCAGAATCACAGCAGACTTCTCAAAACAAATAATGAAGTCAAGAAGAGCATGGACTGAAGTATTTCAGACCCTAAAGGAAAACCAGTTCCAACCCAGACTGATGTACCCTGCAAAACTGTCTTTCAAAATGGATGGAGAAATAACATACTTCCATGACAAAGAACAGCTGAAGAACTTCATGATCACCAAACTAAACCTACAAAGAATACTGAAAGACATTCTAGCTAGACATAGGAAAAAAAAACACTAAGCAAGGTAGACAATTAAACAGAATGGAAAACTAAAGATACAACAGCAGAAAGATAACATGTCAACAATAAACCAATATATAACAGTTATAACCATTAATGTAAATGGCCTCAACTCACCAGTCAAAACAAACAGACTGACAGAATGGATCAAGAAATAACATCCAACCATATGTTGTCTAAAAGAAACCAATCTAACCCAAAAGGAAACCCAGAGACTGAAAGTCAAAGGATGGAAAACAATTCTTCACACAACAGGAAACAAAAAAAGCAGGAGTAGCAATCCTGTCTGCAGACAATGTGAACTTCAAACCAAGAATGATCCAAAGAGATAAAGAAGGTCACTACATACTAGTTAGGGGAAAGCTTCAAGAGGAAGAGATAACAATCTTAAATATATATGCACCAAATTCCAGAGCACCCAGCTATATAAAGCAAATATTAACAGAAATGAAAAGTCAAATAAGCAATAACACAATTATAACAGGAGACCTTAACATGCCATTGACACAAAGGGACAGATCAACTAGACAGAAAATCAGTAAAGAAAACAGAACTGAATCATACCTGTGAACAAATAGACTTGATAGACGTATATAGAATGTTCCATCCAACAACATCAGAATATACATTCTTCTCAGCAGTACATGGGTCATTCTCTAAAATAGACCATATACTAGCCCACAGAACATATTTAAGTAAATGCAAAAGAATTGAAATTATCCTATGCATGTTATCGGATCATGGTGCCATGAAACTAGAAATTAATGATAAAAGAAACTGTAAAAACCCCACAAACACATGGAAATTGAATAATACACTCTTCAGCAACCTGGGTCACAGAGGAAATTAAAGAAGACAGTAAACAATATCTACAAGCAAAAAAAAATTACAAATATAACTTACCGGAATTTGTGGGATGTAATGAAAGCAGTCCTCAGAGGAAAATTTATTGCACTGAGTTCTCATATCAGGAAAACAGAATGAACACAAATAAACAACCTGATGCTACACCTCAAACATCTAGAAAAAGAAGAGCAAGTCAAGCTCAAAGCCAAAAGAAGGGAGCAAATTATAAAGATCAGAGCAGAAATTAATGCAATACAGACTAAGAAAACAATACAAAGAATCAATGAATCAAAGATTTGGATTTTTGAAAGAATAAATAAAATTGATAAGCCCCTCGCCAACCTTATTAAGAAAAGGAAAGAAAAAACTCAAATTCATGCCATAAGGAATGAAAAAGGTGAAATTACTACAGACTCTGTGGAAATACAGATTATCTATATCTATTTTTAAAACTTCTACTCTCATAGGTTCAACAACACAGAAGAAATACACAGATTCCTAGATACATATGAACTACCAAAGCTGGGTCAGGAAGATGTAAAACTACTGAATAACCCAATTTCTATTAATGAAATTGAAAATGTAATTAAGTCTTTAGCAACAAAGAAGAGTCCAGGCCCAGATGGATTCACTGTGGAATTCTACAAGAAATACAAAGAACACTTAATGCCGACCATCTTCAAACTCTTCAGTGAAATTGAAAGGGAAGCAATTCTTCCTAAGTCATTCCTGGAAGCAAATATTACTCTAGTACCAAAACCTGAGAAAGACCCAACTAAAAAAGAGAACTATAGGCCAATCTCCCTAATGAACATAGTTGCAAACATTCTCAATAAAATATTGGCAAACAGGATGCAGCAAAACATCAAGAAGATTATACAACACGACGAAGTGGGATTCATCCCAGGTATGCAGGGATGGTTCAACATACGTAAATCAATAAATGTAATCCACCATATCAATAGAGTCAAAAGTAAGCACCACATGGTCATCTCTATAGATGCAGAAAAAGCTTTTGATAAGGTCCAACACTCATTCATGATAAGAACCTTACAGAGAATTGGAAGAGATGGTCTTTACCTCAGTATGATAAAGGCCATCTATGACAAACCAACAGCCAGCATCATCTTAAATGGCCAAAAACTGAAAGCCTTTACCTTAAAATCAGGCACAAGACAAGGATGTCCCTTATCACTGCTCCTATTCAACATAGTATTAGAAATACTAGCCAGAGCAATTAGACAAGAGAGAGAAATAAAAGGAGTAAAGATAGGAAAAGAGGAAGTTAAATTATCATTTTTGCAGATGACATGATACTCTGCATAGAAGACCCCCAAACTCCATTGAAAGACTCCTAGATGTAATAAATAAATTCAGCAATGTAGCTGGATACAAAGTCAATACTCAAAAATCAATAGCATTCCTATACACTAAAAACAAAAGCACTGAGAGAGAAATAAGAGAAGCCACACCCTTCACACTAGAATCCAAAAAAATGAAATAGTTAGGAATTAATCTAATGAAAGTAAAAGAGTTAAACAGGGAAAATTATAGTACCCTGAAAAAAGATACTGAAGAGGACCTCAGAAAATGGAAAGATATCCCTTCTTCATGGATAGGAAGAATAAATATTGTGAAAATGGCCATTCTCCCAAAATTGTCCTACAGATTCAATGCAATCCTAATCAAAATCCCACTAATATACCTCATAGATCTAGAGAAATCACTGCTAAAATTCATCTAGAATGAGAAGAGACCTAAAATCAAAGGCAATTCTAAGCAACAAAGGCAAGGCAGGAGGAATCACAATCCCTGACTTGGAAGTTACACTACAAAGCTACTGTAATAAAATCAACATGGCAATGGAATAAAAACAGATCTGAGGATCAGTGGAATAGATTGGAAAATAGAACCACAACCAAAACACACTCAACCACCTTATCTTTGATGAAGAGGCCAAACATATTTGCTGGAAGAACGATAGTCTCTTTAATAAATGGTGCTGGAAAAATTGGCCATCCATGTGCCTAAAACTAAAACTAGACCCATGCCTATCACCATGTACTAAAGTAAAATCTAAATGGATCAAAGATCTAAATATTAAAACAGACACACTAAATCTACTGAAAGACAAAGCAGGTAAAAACCTTGATGACATAGGGGTATGTAGAGAATTCATGAACAAGAATCACACAGCACGGGAAATACTTCCCAGAATCAATAACTGGCATCATGTCTTTTTCAAGAGTTTCTGCATGTTGAAAGATCTCCAGCATAGTGACAAGAAAACCCAGAAACTGGGAAAAAATCTTAGTGAACTGTCCCTCAACAAAAGACTTCTGTCTAGAACTTATAAAGAATTTTAAAAAATCAGACCTGTGAAATTCAAAGACCCAATCCAAAAATGGGCATCCAAGATGAATACATAGTTCTCAGATAAAGAAGTAAGAATGGCAAATAAATACATGAAAAAAATGTTCATTATCATTAGTCAGTAAAGAAATGCAAATTAAAACCACACTGACATTCCATCTCACTCCAGAAAGAATGGCCAGTATAGAAAAAACTACCAACAACAAGTGCTGGAGAGGCTGTGGGGAAAAAGGAACTCTTCTCCACTGTTGGTGGGAGTGTAGACTGGTGCAGCCACTGTGGAGGTCAGTCTGAAGATTCCTCAAAAAGCTGGGTTTGGAGGTCCCATTTGACCCAGCTATTCCACTTCTAGGCATATTCCCAGAAGATCTGAAAACATCATACCACAGTGGTATATGTGCACCATGTTTATAGCAGCACAATTTGTAATAGCCAGATCTTGGAAACAACCTAAGTGCCCATCAACTGAGGAATGGATAAAAAAGTTGTGGCATTTTTATACAATGGAGTACTACTCAGCTATAAAGAATGATCACATCGAGATATTTATAAATAAATGGACACGACTTGAGACCATACTCATAAGCGAAATAAAACAGACTCACATGTGTAAATACCATATAGTCCCCCTAGTATGAGAGTTGATGAGAGTATATAAGACATGAGTCCCCATCTCATAGCTTTGAAGCCTTTCAATGTTTTCATTTTTCAGTTGGAATGGTTTTATTCTGTTTTGTTTGACTTTTTTATATGTGATAGTATGAACAGCTGTTTTGAAGAAAACAAAACATTATGGCAGCCATTGCTAATTTAATATCGTCTTGCTTTAAAGTCCTACCATGCCTTTGTTCTTCTATTACCATTAGTTCTATCATGTTGTGTCTCATTGGATTTTAATATATGTGATAGTATAAACAAAATTTTTTATGGAAAATGAGATATTATAGTAGCCATTGATCATTTTCTGTTATTTGGTTCAGAATACCCTGTAATTCTTTCATTCTGTTGAATGGTTTTATACTATTTTGTTATGTTTCATATTATTGTATGTGAAGCCATGCTCAACTATTACAAAGAAAAGATATTATGGTAGCTAGTGTTACTATCCGGTTGTTTTGTTGTAAAGTGCTGTGTTGCTTATATTGTTCTGTTCTGATCTGCTTTGTTCTGTCCTCTTTTGTTTTATTGTCTCTAAAATAAAAAAAAAGAAAAAGAAAATTTGGATATTAAAAAGTAAACATTCTGGACCAGGGATTTAGCTCAGTGGCTTAGGTACTTATCTGGTGAGCACCAGGTTGTGAGTTCGATCCTCAGTACCAACAAACAAACAAACAAACAAAAGTAAACATTCTATATTAAAAATTCAATACTTTATTTTTGTGATTTTTTCCCTACTACACATTCATTGTTTAATATAATAAAACTCATGAAATTGAATTTATGATTTTATCAATAGAAATATTCCACAGAATAAACATGCGTCTGAGAGTCTTGTTTCTCAGCCTTTAGGAGATAATTAGTCTTGCGCTCCGGAGGTTGCAAAATGATGTTGAAGGACCTAAAGCCAGAAACGACCTATTTAATACTTTTAAGGAAAAGTAAGATAGGTCAAAATAATTCCAAACTTGTTAGCTGTCAGGTGTGTGAAGCTCATATTTTCCCAGTATGGAGGAAAGAAGTCAAAAACCAGAGGGGGAAGTTAGGAGAATTTTATTGTAAATAAGGAAAAACTGGATTTCAGGAGCAGTCCTGAGTGCGTTGGCACAGGTAACTTATATAGCAAAATCACAGCATGAGAATGTGGGTCAAACTACAATCAACTTACAGGATTAAAAGGACAGCTGCTTAGGTAATATTGATCAAAATAGGGAACTGAGTCATGTAGCAAGGGTACATGGAAAGAGCAAAGGCATTTTTTTTTTTAACCAGGTATGGTGGGACTTACCTGTAATCCTAGCAGAGGGTAAGGCAGAATGATTCCTATGAGTTCCAGACCAGCCTGGTTTGCATAGGGAGTTCAAGGCCAGCCCTTACTGCATAGCAAACTTCTGTCTGTAAAAAAACAAAACAAAACAAACAAAAAAACACCCAAGCCAAAGTAGAACAAAACAAACCAAGTGAAATCTATCGCCTCCACGAAGAAAACAAGCCAAAGAAACAAAGGCATTTTGGGGAAAGGAGGCGAGTATTTGATCAGATTTTTTTCTATCTATGTGTCACTCATTTACGTGTTAGCACCGCCCTAAACTAGCACTGGGGAATTTGCTTTCAGACCTAGGGAGCCTTGCATGTTTCTTTGTAACCAGCACTTTGAGGCATTTGCCTTGGTCTCACTGTTTGGGATCTCAATTCAGACACTATGCAGAAGGGATGAGACCTTGCTTTGCCTCTTTGGTTGGCCTTGTGAATGTGGTGCAGACAAGACACATGTGGGAGACAGAGTTAAACTTGCCCAGGCACAACTAGCAAGGTCTCAGGATATTTGGGTCCAACAGCCAGAACCACTGGTGCTGGTCTAGAGTTCCCAGCCTTAAAGAACTCAAGTCCTCTGCTCTTGGTGTCACATGGCCAGCAGTAGGCACCCACAAACAACCCTCTCTTCTAATCGGCGCTCTCCGTGTTGAGATGGCCTCAGTCAACTGAGCTCCACTTCTCCATAAGGCCAACCCACCCCGCTCTTCCCGTCTCTTCCAGGGACAACAGATCACGCGGCGGTGAACGAGACTCGCAGACCCGGCAAACCTCTCAGCCCTGGGGTAGAAGCCGCGCGACTAGGCGAAAGAGTGGGAAGGGGGCCTTGACAGGCAAGACTGCGGCCCAATGGATCGTCTGTGCCTTCTTGTGCGGGCCAATGAGGCGCGTGGGGCAGGACTTCCGCCTCGCCCTAGTGTTGTCTTCCCAGCTCAGACTGGGGCTGTGGGGCTGGTGCGGATATTCAGTTATGAACTCAGGTTAGGATCTTCTTCAGCAGCCACGAGGCCGTCGAGCCGGTGTCCCGGGGCTCAGCCCTCCAGGTAAGATCCTGTCAGGCTCCGCGGCGGCTGGGCTGGGGTCGTCCTCGTGGGGCCTGGCCGGAGAACACACCCCTCTCGCAGGCCGTGGAGCCCAGAGTGGGCCCCACAGCTGAGGTCTCTGCTGCTCCTCTCCAGCGTGGGGCCGAGTGAATTAGGCTTTTTTTTTTTTTGCAAAAGAAACAAAAATACCTTCCCCCTGGAAAACCGAGTCTCCCCCGCATTCGCATTCCGTGAGTTTGTACGTGCCCAAGGTTGCCGAGTTATCTGTTTTGCTTCTCACATCCTCTTTTTGAAGTGTCAGGAGCCTGGGGAGATGTTGGACCAACACTGGCCTTAAAGTGCTTGGTTCAAGTCACTTGACTTTAATTATGGGGCTTGTCTTGTCTTTGGGGTAAAAAAAAAAAGAGCAGTCACTTCCTTTTATTCTCACCCCACCCGTTTTCTTCCTCTCAGAGCTCAGCTTGCAGGCTAGGACGTGACCCAGCAGGGGCCCGAGATGAGGTCCCTGCCCTCCTAAAGTCACCACTCTGCCAAGAGGCTAATTGGGCTGACCTGGATTGATAAAAGAGCTCTGTCCCCGAGAGGGAGTGGGCAGACACCAAGCCAAGAGATAGTGTTCCAGAAGCAATCAAGCAGCTTTGCGGGCAGCCACTGTGTGCTCCCTGGCTGTTTTGGTAATTTCCTCTATTTCGTCCTAATCTGGCTGTAGTGAATGCCCCACATTTTAGTGTCATCCCCAGTTTCAGCAACGTGGGCAGCTGCTGTAACCCTTTGTTTTTGCCCCAAACCTGCCGGACTGCCAGTGATGCAGCGGGGCTCATAAAAACTAAGGCGTTCCCTTCAATCATGATGTGCAGTTTTTGATACAGTATAAATAAGTAAAGTGAGTGTGTCTCCAAGGAGTTCCAGTAGAGAAGCAACACAATTCAAGATTTGAGGAAGGACTTTCAAGGGTTTAATTTGTTTTAAAAGGGCAGTTTTTAATGTCTCAAGGATATAGTTCCTTGTAAAGGTAACAACCTTGCATTGTGATAGTTAAAACAACCTTGCATTGTGATAGTTAAAAAGGAGTTAAGAAATGTGCTGTGCTGTATAGTGCAGGGCCCACAGGGACTCATAAATGCATTTTGGAATCAAGTTAGCGTACTGGCATAAACATTAAAGAGAAAAGAAGCAAGAAAAGCTTATCAGAGGATGACTTCTGGAGTGAAAATAAATTTCATGGGGCTTTTGTTTTAGGTTTTTTTTTTTTTTAAATATGTGTATCAAGAGGAAGATGTAAAGCCTTATCATGTATTACAGCAAAGACAAATGTTTCCAAATACTGGATCCCAAATTTGAGAGTCTGTGGTTCTCCAAGGAGAAACTGCACTTTTTGATACTAGAAAAATAAGTGAAGTGAGTGTGCCACACTTACAAAATCTGTATCTTATGTGTAAATAAGGAAAAAGTTGTGAGGATTAAGTGAAATAAAATGTTTGTTACATAATTCAGCTTCAAAGTTTTTTGTTGTTGGTTTTCAAGTGGTTGGATAAAAGCAGTCATCTCTATGTAATGAATGCTAATGTCTGTCTCATTGTCAACTGACAGTATGTGTAAGGAATGATAACATAAATATATGTAGTATTTACTTTTCTCTTGTTTGAAGTTGGATAGCTTGATATCTTCATGTGTAATATAAATTGCGTGGACACATTCTTGATTTGGAAATTTAATAGTGAATTGTCATTTCAAGCATTTCGGGCAGCCCTAAATTCTTTAAATAAAATATGATGGTAAATATAAAAATTTATGTGTTCTGTGGGTGTGTATTGAATGTACATAAAAATAAGATTGTTAAGTTTTGCACAGCTTTTACACATTGATAATAGCTAACATAGTTTGTCATGAGCCAAATATATTTCTACTTTATCTTATCTCACATAATTCTCACAGTCAGGAATGTGGTAGGTGGTAAGGCATCTCACATACATTTACACAGGTATTTAATGGTGTAGTTAGGAGTCAAGCCTAATACCTTAACTATATAAAGTCTGTCTTTCTTGTGTCATATTTGACTTAAAAATACAAAGTACTGTTGAGCTGTTTTGTATTCTTTACTTGCTGGGTCGCATTAATGACTTTGCTTTCTTGACTTTGTATAAACACCTCCTCAGTGAACTTAATTATTTTCTCATAGTGTTTGGAGATTAAAATAATTTGTAAAGCACTGGATAGAATGTGTTCAGTAAGTGATATGCTTTAGCCATGATCCTTTCGTTGAGGAGGTGGCAATTTGAAATACTTAGCAAGCAGGAAGTAGAAAGATAAAGATGGTTCCACATAAGGACATTTGCTGAAGCAAAGGTGTAGAAAGGTGAAGAAAACAAAGGTTAGAAAAGCAAAGTACATTTGCCAAGGTTGTATGTTTCAGGAACAGACTGGTAATGATAAATGGACACAGATTATAGTGACACTTAAATGCCAAAGTATTATGTATAAGATTTTTAATTGAGAAGAGCCTCTTTTTAATGAAAATTAATCTAGGAAACAAGGTTCAGTGGAGACATAGAAGCTTTTAGGTAGGAATTCTATGGAGTTTAGTTGCAACAGTTGAGACAGTTGAGGTGATTGTAATGAAGGGTACAGATGACAGTGACACTGGGAACTGACATGAGTATGGGCTTAAGACATTTTTAGGAGGATAGAGGTGCAAATAACAGAAATATAGACACACAATTAAAAGATTTTGTAGGAAAGGGATTCTTATGAGAGGATGAGGGGAAATTAGTTTGGGAGTTGAGTTTGTCAGGTGTTTTAGCAAGGTAAATTGAAAACTGGAAGCTCTGGGTACTGTCACAAGAGAAGAGACCATCTACTCACCCTGAGGAAACAGCCTGCAGTAGTTATGCCCCTGAAATTTCTCAAAACTGAAAATCCTTTGTTTAATAAGGAGGCACTGTTATTTTCCCTTGTAGCATGTTTTGTGTCCTGGGGAAATAGGATACCAGTGTGAGGGAACAGGAGATAGGTAAGGTAAAGTGAGGAGGGAAAATTGTGTAACCTACAAGGCTCCCATTTATTATTTCAAAAGAGAAACGGTAAACTGGAAGCTAGACATATTTAAACTTAAGAAAACAATTTTTTTGTTGTTTGTGCTGGGGATCAAGCCAGAGGCCTTACATGTGCTAGGCAGGTGTTACACTAATGAGCTACATCCCCAGCCAGCTATGAACTTTAATCCCCAGTTACTTTGAAAGATGCTCTGATTTTTATATACTGCCAGGCATTTGTAAACATACATTGAATGTGGAATTGTTGTAACATGGCCAGATTTATTTTTGTTATTTCCTGTTCATTACCCAGAATTGACTAATAGGAAAACTTTCAAAACCAGGGTGTGTGAGATTGTTCTCTGGGTAATACTGCTGGGGTGCACACCAGGAAGGAGTGTGTTCTCGTGATAACCAAGACTAGGATAAAAGGAGATGATGCATGGGATAGTGGGAAGAGTAGAGATTCTTTTGTAAAATCATGATAATGATAATAGCCACTTTGACAGTTCTGAAAGTTGTACTTAGTATATGAAAAATGTCAGCAAAGGCGTAGATAGTAATTGAGATGTTTTTATTACCATCATCTTAACAAATGAATATAAACTCACGATCCTAGGGCCTAGGGTGAGAAAGAAAGAAAAACATCTAGATATCCTTTATACTTGAAAAAGGGCTCAGGACCAGGGAGAAGGGCCCATAGATTTCTTGGCAGATTTTGGGGGGCTTTATGCAATTGGATAGAACATGATACTACATTAAGCACTAAAATCTATCCATTTCTGAGTTATTTTTAGTTTTTTGTGATATTAAGCCCGAATAATTAGGCAGTTGAACAAATACTGTGTTGAGCATTAGCTGGATAAGGAAACATTTACATATTCTGTAATATTATCATCAGGAACATTACTTGGATCGTATTATTTATGTATTTCTATAGCATTAGCTCTTTTTTTTTCCTTGTTAAATTTTTATTTTCATGTAATTTCAGGCTTCAAAAAAATGATGAGAGGAGTATGAAGTCCCCTGTATGGACTTCTGGATTTTCAGCCTGTTAATGTTGTGTCCCATTGGCTTATTTTATGCTGAAGTACTTAAAAGTAATTTGCAGTCATGATGCTGTTTATCTTTACCTTCCTTGTGTGTTTCCTAAAACAAGAAAAAGCCTCATATTTAAGCACAGTGGGGTTACTAAAATCAGAGAGTTAGCATCAGTACAATTCTCCTACCTAAACCTATGGACTGTAGCATTAATTCATTCAACAAATATTTATTAAGTGCCTTCCCTGTCAGGGATCTGTTCTAGGCACATAGGGTGCATCAGTGAACTAAAGAGATGCTCGAGTTTATCTTCGAGAGAGAGACATAAACCATATTTTCATTGTAGTAAGTAATTAGGTATTCTTGTTTTATTATTTAGAAAGTCATACTAAGCAGTTAATAAGAGCAGATACCAGATTGTAACTAATTGTGCAGACTTGGAAGGAAGGGACTATGTCTTATTCATATTTGTCTCAACTTTTTCCCCTTCCTCTCAGTGCAGTGACTTATTTCTGAATACTGTTATTCATTATGCATATGTTGAATGTGTATTTTTTGATGTCTTCAGATTAATTTTTATTATTTCCTTTTTTGTCACCCCACATGTATGAATTGAAAAACCTTCAAAATCATTTGCTTAGCGACTGTAGGTGCACATTAAATGTTTATGAGGAGTAAGTTGTGTCACAGCAAGGGCTAGATCTTAAAGGAATCTGTTCACTACAGCAAGTGATTACTCACTAAACAGAGGGTAGGGAAAAAGTGAAAGGTATTGTGAATTGCACTACTTGTAATTGGAATGAAAGTGATGAAGTTGAAATGAAACTATAATGTTAGAATGGAAATAAGGATGTATTGTATCCAAAGCATCAATACTAAGGAAGCTGGGTGCCACTCAACTTGTCTATTACTAAACTGGGTGAGTTTGCAAAAATAACTTCCTCTGTTAGTATATTTCCTGGTAAATGAGACTAGAATTTTCCAATTTAAAAAAATCTGCTAAGGTTTCACTTTAGGAATATAGATACAATACAGCTGATTATGAACTATTAAGTAAGCATTAAGTTAAATTTATACTTCAATAAACCTAGATATGTAAAAAAAGTATAAAAAGTTAGTGTTATGTTTGATGCTATTTACTAATAAGATTGCTTTGTAATTTTTTTTCCCACATTGTAGGGATTGAACCCAGGGTCTTAGCATTGAGATGTATCCCCCGCCCTTTCTGTATATTTGTTTTGGGACAGGATCTTGCTACATTGCTAAATTGCCTGGGTGGGCTCCAGTTTACAATCCTCCAACCTCAGCTTAATATGTAGTTTCATTCTTTACCATTAGGTAGTGAAAAAATAAAGTCATACTATTTTAGGTGTAAGCTAGTGGATAACAGTAGTTACTCATACTTCGATGCACACTACAGTTGTTTATCTTTAACTATTTTACTAGCCGCTGATAAACAGAAAATGTGTCTTCCCTATTTTAAGGAGCTTAAAGAATAAAGAGAGTGACGAACAAGTTAAATTAGTTGTGCCTGTGGTGGCGTAGAGAAGGCATATGAGAGCCCAGGAGAAGAGAAAGCTCATAGGGTTAGAGAGAAAAAAGATTGGAGGAATGGCAAGCGATTAAATGAAACACACAGATAACTTATGTGGTACAAGTCACAGTTTAGTTTTGAACTTTATTCTGAAAGCTATTTAATCTGTTATGGAATTTTATGCAGGGAATAACATGATCAGGCATTTTTATATTTACTCCCTCTGAAAAGGAAGACATGTTATTTCTAGTTACTTCAGTTATATAGATCTTAAGGAAATCAGTCTTTTAACTTTAAAGCCTGAGGAACATTGGTAATGTTGTGGTTTTAAAGTGCTCCATTTATCATGAAACTTTAAAATATTTAAATGTTTATAGGTACATTAATATAAATTGATAACTGAAATTTTGTGATATTTTCTCACTGATATAAGAGAACAGGTCAACTCTAAAAATTTGATTTAGAATCATTTCTAAGGATTTACAATTTGGTGAAGTTTAACTGACTGCATGTGACTATAATCAGGTTCAGTTTCAAATGATCAAGATACTCAATTAAACTTTACAATGACTGGGAAATAATCCCAGTAGAAACTAGTGATAAGGGCTGGGGATACAGCTCAGTGGCACAGCGCCTGCCTGGCAAGTTCGAGGTCACAAGTTTGATTCCGATACCAAAAAAAAAAAAAAAAAAAAACTAGTGATAGATGAATATTTCTGAGTGATGTTATCAGAGTGAAAATAGGAGTTGAACTTCTTTACTTAGCTATAAAACACCTATTTAAGAAGTGAAGAATAATTTATCTAAATCACACGTTTTTGTAATTCACATTTTTATAATTCACATTTGATTTTCAGAAAGAACTTACCACTTCTGTTTCAAAACATTTCTATCACCCCAAAATAAAATCTTATATCCATTAAGCAGTTACTATTCATTCCCTGATCCCAACAGTCATATTGGCCAGCAGTCTGCTGTTGCTGTGGATTTATTTATTCAGGGTATTTCATATAAATGGAGTCCTATAGTATGTGACCTGCCTGGTTTCTTTCATTCATGTTGCCGTGGGTATCAGTGCTTCTTCCCCTTTTACAGCTGAATAATACCCCAGTAAACATACCAGTTTTTTTTTTTTTAAATCTATTCATCCATGAATGGGTATTAAGGTTGTTTCAATTTCCCTATATCTTTGTCAACACATCATTATTTTTTTAAAATATTATTGCCATCCTTGTGGCTATGAAGTGTTACCTCTCTCTGGTTTTGATTTGCATTCCCTTGACAACTAATGACACAGTCTTTTCACATATTTGCTGGCCATTTTTGTTATCTTTTTTTGGAGAAAGTGTTCAAGGTCTTTACCCCTTTTTAAAAATTGCATGCTTTGTCTTTTTTGTTACTGAGTCATAAGTGTTTTTATGTACTTTAGATACTAGAGCCTTAGCAAACATACGTGTTTTCAACCATTTTGTGAATTGTCTTTTACTTTCTTACTGTCTTATATACATAAAAGTTTTTAGTTTTGATGAAGTCTAGTATATTTATTTAGTTTTGCTCATGATTTTGGTGTTATACCTGAGAATTCACTGCTAAGTCCAAGACCTTGAAGATTTAACCGTGTGTTTTCTTCTAAAAGTTTTCTGAAGTTGTTATATTTAGGTTATTGAACCTTTTTTTTGGTTTTGTTTTGTATGGTGTAAGTTAGGATTATAGCTATATTGTCTTACACATGAATCTCCAGTTGGTCCTAGTATGCTTGTTAGAGACTAAATTGGTCTTTGCAGTGAATTGAAAACTAGTTGGCCATAGACTCATGGGCTTATTTGTCGATTCTCAATTCTCCTGTTTATCCAGCTTTTTTGGCAGTGCCACACTGTCTCAATTATTATATCTTTGTAGTAAGGAGATTTCAGACCAAGAAATGTAAATTTGCTGGATGTGGTCATGCATGCCTGAAATCCCAGCATCCAGGAGGCTGAAGCAGGAGGATTCTCGAGGCCAGCCTGGGCTACATGGTGAGTTCAAGGACAGCCTGAACTCCATAGTAAAACCCTTTCTCAAAATCAATCAATCAATCAATCAATCAGTCTAATCTTCAGCTAATTCTTCAGCTCTATTCTTCATTTTAAATACTGTTTTGTTTATGTAAGGGCCCTCGTGATTTTGTATGAATTTGAGGATTGACTTTTATTTCTGCATTAAAAACCGTTGGAATTTGGTAGGTAATGGATCAAATCTGTCAAGTCCGTTGGGTAATATAGCCATCTTAACAGTGTTAAGTCTTTTAATGTGTAGTTGTGTGTTTGATTTGTTTCAGCAGTGTTTTTGTGATTTGTGATTTTCGATATACAAGTCTTTTACTTTAAGTTTTCCTGGGTATTTTATTCTTTTGATTGCTATTATAAACGGAAGGCTTTTTTTTCCTGAATTTTATTTTTAGATTGTTCACAACAGAGCCAGTTGTGGTGGTGTGCACCTATAATCCCAGCCCTCTGGGAAACTAAGGCAGGAGAATGTGGAATTTGAGCTCAGCCTGGGCAATTCAGCAAGACTCTGTCTAAAAAAATAAAAGAAAGGAGAAGGGATGTAACTCACTGTAAATGCTGTGAGTTCAATTGCCAAATAAAACAGTATTGCCAAACAAAACAAAAATAATGCCATACAGTTGACTTTTCGTGTGTAACAATAATTGCTTTCAACTGTCACTTTTTTTTTAAACCTAAGTGAGCTGGATCACATAGTTGAATAGGAAACTAGAGCTGGATGTGGTGGTGCACACCCAATGCAAGCATTTCAGGCTGAGGCAGGAGGATCCCTGTAAATTCAAAGCCAGCCTAGGCTACGTAGTGAGTTCAAGGTCAGTCTGAACTACATCTGGAGACCCTATCAAGAAATAAAATAAAATAAAATGATGTAGCAAGTTAAATACTAAATAATGTGAACTGCATAGTATCTAAAATATCTATTTATCCTGAATACGAAGATTCTGAGGTTTCCTTTTAGTGTAGTGTTGAATGATGATCTTACTATTCTTGTATCATGTTATATCATGTTACATGCATGTTATAGAAGAAGATCATTTTGTTTACTTTAAGCTTGGAAAAGGTACCAAACCATACTTTAAAGTTGTACTTTTTTTTTTGTGATTCAGTTCTGAAGATAACGGAGAAAGATTTAGGGATGAACCATAGTTATCACACAGTCTGGTCCATATGTCTGTGAATAATAAAAAGATAGGAGCAGAAACTGATTTGAACCTTCAAGTGATCATTATTTACCTTTCTTAGTTTTCTTTCAAATAAGTTTTCAATTTTTTTTTTTTTTTTGGTACTGGGGATGAACTCACGACCTTGTGACCTCGCGTTTGCCAGGCAGGCGCTTAAGCCACTGAGCTAAATCTCTGGCGAGTTTTCACATTTTTAGCCTTAACATTTCATTATCAATAGACATGTGAACAATTTTAACCTTATAAGTAATTAAAGAAGTACAAATTTTTAGAATACTTAATCTGGGAAGGATGGAATCTCATGACAGACTTTTTTTTAATTTTTACTTTCACTATTTGACATTATAACACAAGTTACTTGAAAATAGAGCAAATACTTTAAAGTGATTGATATATTTTAAGCACTCTTGGAAGTACTTGATTGATCTAAGTCTTAGTTATTTTTATGAAAAGACAGTGGAGCCTACTTCATAGAACTGTGAAAAGAAAAGAAATAGCATATATTTAGTATTTAGCCAGAAGTGTAGTGCAATAAGCATTTGACAAACAATGTAATTTCACAAAGAAGGGAAAAGGAAAATCTATGCAGTGAAAATCACACTTACATGGAAAGTTAAACAGGAACAGTCTCTGGAAAACAAATTTGGTGATATGTGTAAAGCCTTAAAATGGTATTGTGATTTCACACCTAAGAATCAATCCTAATGGGCTGGGGATTTAGCTCAGTGGCTTAAGCGCCTGCCTCGCAAGTGTGAGGTCATGAGTTTGATCCCTGGTACCAAAAAAAAAAAAAAAAAAAAAAAAGAGTCAATCCTAAGGAAATAATCAAAGAAGTGGAAAGATGTTTGTGTTATTTTAGAACTACTTGTAGTTGCAATAGTTCACTACTGTTATATAGTAAGAGCATAGACAAAGTCAAGATTTAGCCAAATAATTCATTACTAAGAAATTATTAATATGGTACTTAAGAGTTTTAATGATAAGGAAAAATGTTTGACAGACTTCAAGTTAAAATGCATATAATATGATATAAATGATGTAAAATATGCATGGGCAAAAAGTCAGTTATGGTTGGATCAGGGAAGTAGAATCATTGTGAATTATATAAGTAATGTAGAAAAGGGTTTAAACTTTAAGAATTTATGACAATCCATTAAGATGTATGTGTAACAGGCCTGGTGTTTTGGGTGAACTGGGCCACTTCAGGGGAGCTAAGTAGCAGGAAGGAGCCAAAAGTGAGACAGAACAAGGACCCAGTAGAACCTATGAAAGTAAGATGCAACACACAAGAAGAAAGATTTATGTTGTCTATAAATGTTGAAATTATGAATAATCAATGTTTTCTATATGCCTTCCAAGGAGCATTATTTTTAGTATTAGGCAAAATCATAAAAATTTTATTAGATAGCAAAATATAGGAAGAGGCTAATTAAAATAGCATTAAGTCAATAAGGTAGTGGAACCAATATTGGAACTCCGATCTTGATATTACAGCTCTGCTTAAAGTCTTTGCAATTAAATTTTGAAAACCAAATTCAGTATCTCAAGTTCTAAGAGAAACCACAGTAACTTCTATATATGGTAAATTTTCAGTCATCTGCAATACTTATATTTAGACCAGATTCAACTTATTTTAAATGTTGGAAGGCATTTTATCATTTAATATGGACCTGGAACTGTTTCATAAAATAAAGCTGTGTGTCCTTGAGAAATATATATGCTTGTGGCAAATACAGACATTAAATAATAATCAACGATTAAGAAAATTATAGGATTATAGAAAGTAATGAGTATTTTGATAAAAGCAGTAGGGAAAGTCAAGAGGAGTGAGGCACAGTATATACATAGACAGGTTATGGACACCTGACCAGGGGAGTGTGTAATATATGGAAAAGACATCCAAAAATAATGCCATGGGGTGATGTTTTAAAGAAACGGTGGTTATAGTCAGCAGTAATTAGTGGTATAACTTTGTCTGGTACCATCTACTTTTTTTTTCTATGCTGAATTTCTTTTTAAAATTTCTCTATCATTACATAATCTGATTTTATGCATATACACCTACATTTTCTGTTTGTCATGGCAGTGCTCAGCCATGTACATAAATTAAGAATGAGGGATGGGGGTATGGAGATTACGAATAAAGGAACTGGTTAGTTAAGCAGTTAGACTTTCCTATTTATGTATAGAAACTGAATCCCCTTAAAATAGGGAAACTGAAATGATAGTAGAAACTATTTTCCTCACATTGTTTTGTTTTTAGCCATTGTTTTAAGGAGTAAAAGGGAAAACATTCATGTCAGATGCTTAGTGCAGTGCCTGATACAAAATCAGGTTTCCTAGCAATGTTGTTATAGTGATGAAGTTGTGTGAAGCATCATAAAGTAAAACATTGTGAATCAGTAGATTGATACTTTAAAGTACATGGGGAAGAACATTCTTGATAACCAAGAAAACCAGAATTTTCTACCATCTTTCCCTAACAGAGCTTAAGAGTCTAATAGCCATGAAAACAATTTCATTGTTAATTGTCTTTTTCTTATATGCTGTGTGGCTAATTGCTGGGGTTGGCAATCTATGTATGGCACTGACAACAGTGGTTTTTAAAGAATCATGAAGTGTGCTTTTGTTTGGAATATTTTTTCTTTCTTTTTTTTCTCCTTTAGTCTGTCGCTCTGTCACTACCCACTGATTGGTTAGTGTATGAGTAATGACTTGGTAAGCTACTTACCAGTCTTCAGTTGAGAACGGTGTTTTCCAGATTTGATTTGACCATAAGGATTAACTAAGGGACATCCAAAAAAATTCAGCCTACAGGTTCTGCCAGGGGTGTGACCTGGGAATATTCATATTTATCTGAGGCGTCAGGTGATTTGTAATACCCTGAAGTAAAGTATATTTTCCAAACTTCCTTGGTGATAAGAATTATCTGGAGTATATTTTGTTGATTTTAAAATACTACCAGATCCCATCTCATATTGACTGAATGAGAAGGTGTATATTTGAGGTTGCGCCAGAGTCCGATTTTTAGTGTTTACTTGATGTGCTTTGTTTATGTGATCATGGTAGATTTCTCTTTGGCAGCTTTCTAAGACTTGCAGGTAGTTGTAAAAACAAAACCGTGACTTGTTGAATTATTCTTAAATATTTTTCTTTTAAAAATGGTTAGATAAGGAGAATGCATAAAACATTTGTGTAAGTTTAAAGAATAGTTACCAAGGAAGCTCCCATCGCACAAGAGCCTGGATCAAGGAGTAGAGTGTGGTAGATTGATAACTAGTGGTCAGCATATAATACCAGCTGAACTGAATCAGCATGGTGCTGAGGTTGGATGGCCCACCTAGGCTGTTGCCATGATAAAAAGGAAAACTAGAGTAGCATTGTTAGTTTTCCTGGAGGACCTTGTCTTTCCTGGTATGAATTTGGCTGTTATCACCAGAAGAACCTGGGACCTCATTGTCACTGAGAATGGCTGTGGTTCACTTTGGGGGAGCTCTGGTCTTTATTTTGAGCATTGCTTCCTCACTCCAAAGGGGAAGATGAGGTGTTGTTCAATCTCCTGGAGTAACCAGTCACACTGGCTTCTTGTGAACTCATCATTGGAGGACCTTGGGACCTGGGAACCTCAATGTTGCCGAGGATGGCTGTGTTACTTTTTGGGGGAGTTCTCCTTACTTTGAGCCTGCTGACACAGATCCTTCATCTGCTGGCACAGGCTTTCTAGCTTCTAACACTCATCTTTGGGCCTTCCCAGGGCAGATGTATGAAACAGACTTGCATGAGACATTGTTGTCTGCTCTGGGTTGAACTTAATGAGTATACTGTCACGGGCTCTGGGTCTTCAGCTGGACTCATGCAGGGCATTGCCATGGGTCCAGGCCCTCAGCTGGATTCTTTGCGTCTTAGTGGGTGGACAGATTTCCTGCATTCTTTCTTTTGTATTTAACTCTTTGAATGCCATTATAAAATAATACCGTAAATTATGTATCCTGAATTAAATTGTTTTCCTTGCAAACCTTGACTGCAACAAGAATATTGCTTTCATCCTAGAAATGCCATTTGCCAGCATCCTTTGTTCAGGTATCCACTAATTGCTTCCTTTCTTTTATATTTTTGCCTTTTGAATTTGAATCTTTACATCATGTAATTTGTTTCAGTTTTTAAAACATTTATTTTATTTTGTTGTTTTGAAATAGGGTTTTTGTAGTTTAGGATGAGCTGGAACTCATTTTGTAGCCCAGACTGACTTTGAATTGCAGTGATCCCCCTGCTTCAGCCTCCTGAGTATTGGGATTATAGGTGTGTGCCTTCATACCTGGCTTGTTTCAGTTTTAAAGAACTTCACTTGAGATGCGTCATAGTATTTTCAGTTTTTGTGACTTCTTTGCTTTATTTTGTGAAATTCATCCAATGCTGGTCATGCAGCTGTTAGTTTCACTGCTATAGAGCATCTTACTACATGCATCTGTCATATTCTGTCATACTGGGTAACGCTCAGTAATGTTTAATATCAAAAAAGATATCTATTGCTTCTCCATAAGGATAAGAAGGGTTTACATTTTGGGCAACAGGATATGAGTCCTATTATTTAACAGTAGCAATAGTTTTGATTCTGTTATTGATATTTTGATGGAAATAGTGAAATAGTGTTTCCATGGCAGATAAAAGGCAATTTGACTACACATCAAACATTAGAAATAGTTAATATGAGTGCTTTGAGATTGGAAAGAGTTTGATGTTATGGGGAAACCTATTTCTTAATCTTTTTAAAATTTAATTAAAAAAAATTTTTTTTCTGAGGCAACTTTGAACTTGCTTGTGTAGCCCAGGTGGCCTCGAACTCATGCTGATCCTCCTAGCTCAGCCTCCCGAGTGCTGGGATTGCAGACGTGTGCTCCACACTTGGCTCTTAATTTTTTTTTTTTTTTGGCTCTTAATCTTTTAAGATTAAAAATTTGTTTAGATTAGAAACCCAATTTGTAAAACTACCATAAGCACAAAAACATTTACTTTGGTTATAATAGTAATAATAAAAGTCTTAAAGGTTTATTTTAATTAGAATGATTTCACAGTACAGGAATTAACTGAGCATCTTGGTTTTTGCTTCAAAAATTAAGCCTTGTTTTTGTTTTGTTTTCTCATACAATACTTCTGATGACAACTGTTAATAATTCTTCTTAAAAAGCTTTAAAAACTATGCTCAATGAGAATTTAAATAGAGTATGTTTTAGTACTTCTACGTCTCTACTGGAAATCATGATGCTTTATAATGAATACTGTGAGATAAATGACATATTCAGCTATTGAATGAATTGAGAACACTATTCTGGAGGAAGTTTGTAGTGCCCAGTGCCCTATGTATGTTATATACATATGTGACTGTCATCACACTTGTAGGAAAAATAACATTTTTAATGAAATACAACTGGCTATTATGGATTTTCTTTCCTTTTCTTTTCCAAGTCCATTTTATTCAAAGATAAAAAGAAAGATAAAGAAGAAACAGAAGAAAAAAAACTTACAACAAAATTTAAAAGCATGTCATTCGGGGGGCAACAATGATACATATATTGCGCATTGTCATCCCCAAATCATTCACCCAGAGCACAAAACATCTGCATTCGGTTTGTTACAGATTTTCTACTAAAATGGTTAATAAATTACTCACCTATTTTTCTATCAATATTTAGTGTAGTATATGCATTTTTGATGATTATTGTATAACATACATTTATTGAGGTATTAAAGTTGATATCCATTAAATTTTATTTTGTTTTATTTTATTTTAGTCTTTGGTATTGGGGATTGAACTCAGGACATTGGGCTTACCAGGCAGACACTTATGCCGCTGAACTAAACCCTTGGCAATATCCGTTACATTTTGTTTGTTTGTTTTTGAGGCACAGTCACACCTTATAGTCTAGGCTGGCCTTGAACTCACTTGGGTAGCCCAGGCTGGCTTCAAGCTCAGAGCAGTCCTCCTGCGTTAGGCTCCTGAGTGCTGGGATTAGAGGTGTGCATCACTGTGCTTGGGCCCATTAAATATTTTTGCAATTTAGGAAAATATTATTTCAGTGAAATATTTTGATCTGGTTTTTGAAAGCAGCGATACTTAGACATGTAGCTTTCTTGTAAGCATGATTAACTGTTTCGTGAATGTTAACTGGCACTGAGGCATTTGGCATCAGACTGGTCATCTTTGGAATTAAATGTTATTTAGAAATGAATTTTCTGAATGGAATGGCAGTGAAGTAATTAAATGCTTCTGCTATTTTAAAATGAGATTTGAAAATGTAATTTTGTGTAGATGAGTTGTATAATACTATCACAGATTTAAAGTTAGGGTTTACTGTAATGCTTGGGGAGTTTTTAAATTTTTACAATTGTCAGACTAGAATTAGATGAGTAACAGTCATCTGTGCTCTAAAATCATGCAAATAATCACATGGGCCAGCCAAGATTATTTGGGTTCTCAAAAATGAGGTCAAGAGAAAATCAGAACTACAGATTTCTTTGTGTTGAACAAATTAGTTATAGCTAACAGATATTTAGCTAAGAAAAAAGAGAGATGGTGATGTAGCTCAGCAGCAGATCTACTGCCCGTCTTCTACAAGGCCTGGGGTTCATTCCCAGTACAGTCCCCCCCCCGCCCACCCCACCTCACCCCCTGGCCAAAAAAAAAAGATAGAAGAGAGGAAGAGGAAAAAAAAGAAAGAGCATACTGTTGAAAAACAGGTTGGTCTCAGTTTGCAGTTCTAGCATGGGGTTGCAATCCGGACCAGAAATGGTTCAGGATGCCTATACCACCAGAGAAAGGAAGTGACACACAGAAAAGCAAATCAAGTACAGAAGGGGATTCACTTGATTACAGCTTACCACCTGCCTTATGATTTGAACAGCTGGCTACTTGTGATTAGCTGTAACTTTACTTTTTACAAGAGTAGGTAGTATCTTTTACATATCAAGTTAGGTAAATGCTCACTATATAGAGAAACCTATAGACTAGACTTGAAATAGGTAGAGAGGCAGCTTTAATGAGGCTCAACTAAAATCAGAAATGAAAGAGGAGACATAATTATCAACTTTAAATATTATGAAAGAATATTATAAGCTGTTGTATGCCAAGAACCTGGATAGCTTTGATAAAATGAACAAATTAATAGAAATACACCATCTATCAAGACTAAGTCATGAAGATACAGAAAATGTGATTACATTTACAACTAGTAAAGAGATTGAATCAGCAGTTAGAAAGTTTCTTGAGAAGGAAAGGCCCAGGACCAGATAGCTTTCTAGTGAATTCTACCAGACATTTAAATGACACTCATCCTCCTTCTTTTTTTTTTTTTAATTTTAAAGAGAATAAAACCAACTAAAATAAAGTGAATCAAAACAAAGCAGTAAAAGTGATACAGGACTTCAAAACAAGGTAATAGGAAATCAACAATGGCTACAATAATGCCTCTTGTTATCTTCAAAATAGCTGCCTATAGCATCAGACATCATAAAATCAAACAGAACAGAACAGAATAAAGCCAATCAAAATAAAACAAGGGGAGTGATTTAGGACTTCAAAACAAGACAATAGAAAATCAACAATGGCTACCATAATATATCTTATTATCTTTGAGATAGCTGCCCATGCCATCGGATATAATAAAATAAAACAAAACAAAACAATAAAACCCAACGAAACAAAACAATGAAAACGACACAGGACTTTAAAATGAGATAATAAGGAATTAGCAGTGGCTAACCACCTTCAGAAGGAGATCCCCCATAGCTGCTGCATTGCATATTGTTATTCTCTAAATAGATACTCAGACTCCTGGCTTTAGGCCTGCCAAGTCAATTAAACAGTACAGGCATTAAGTTTTTTTTTTTTTTTTTTGCTTCAGTGGTTGTCATCTCAAAATCAGCCAGTTGCTAACGGGGGAGGACAGAGCCTTGGTACTTCTTGTCTCCCAGCCCGTATGCTGGCTGGCTTACAGGAAGTGGTTGGCTTCTTGGTTTTCTTCCCGGGATGCATGGCCATTGCCAGCTCACAGGAAGGGATTGGCCCAGCCCATGACTGCTGCTGGCTCACAGGAAGGGGTTGGCTTTTTCTTGATTCTCTTCTGGGATGCATGGCCGCCACTTCTTCTTAACCTGGAGGTTATTCTTTTTTGTTTTTTTTTTTTTTTTTTTTTTGAGACAGGGTTTGGCTATGCAGTTTAGGCTGGCCTTGAACTCACTTTGTAGGCCAAGCTAGCCTCCAATTTGCAGTGATCTTTCTGCCTCAGCCTCCTGAGTGCTAGGATTACAGGTGTGTGCCATGATGTCTGGCTAAACTGGAGCTTTTGAGGAGCTAAAAATATCCCGATGCCAAATCAGATACTGCAAATAAAAACAAAAGCAAAAAACACCTACAGACTGATATTGATGACTTTTGATGCAATAATCTTAAACAAAATTCTAGCAAACTGAATTCAACAGCATGTTAAAGGTATGTGTACATCATGACCAAGTGGGACTTAATCCTGGAATGTAGGATAGTCAACATAAAAAAAAAAAAAAATCCCTAGCTTAACAGAATGAAAAGGAAAAAACACATGATCTTTATGATTAATGAAGAAAAAATATTTGATAAAATTATTGCATAACGAAACACACTCCAAAACTGAAAAGACAAGGAAACTATCTCAATATAATAAAGGCCATCTATAAGAAAAATCACCCCTAATGGAATTGATGGTGAAACATTGAAAGTTTTCCTCTAAGATTGAAAATAAAAGGATGACGACCACTTTTGCTGTTTGTGCTATCACCATACTGAATTCTAGTTAAAATAACTAGGCAAGAAAAAGAAATAAAGGCATCTGTATTAGAAAAGAAGCTTTGAAAAGAAGGTAACATTATCTTATATGTTGCAAACCTTAAAGATTCCATAAAAGAAAAAAAAAGGAGCAAAAGAATTCAGGTAAGTTGAATGCAAAATCAATTCATAAAAATCAGTTGCATTCCTATACACTAACAATTTAAAAAGGAAATAAGAAAACAAGTCTATTTACAATAGCAACAAAAAGAATACTTAGAAATCAATTCAGCCAAAACAGTAAAAGTTTTACATTACAAATTACAGACTTTTCCTGAAAGAAATTAAAAAAGAAATAGACATCCCATGTTCATAGATTGATGGACTTAATATTGTCAAGATACCCATACTTCCCAAAGCAATATGTGGATTTATTATAGTTTCTATCAAAATTCCAGTGATGTTTTTGTAGAAATACAAAAATCCATAAAAAATTGCTTACAGAATCTCAGCAGACAACCAAACAAGAAAACAATATTGTGAAGAGGAACAAGGGAAACATAGGAAAAAGCTCTGCAGCATTGGATTTTGCAATAGTTTCTTGCATATGACACCAAAAGTTCAGACAACAACAAAAATAAACACGTTAGATTTCATGAAAATTAAAAATTTCTGTGCATCCACAAAATCAAGGCAGTCTACAGAATATTTCCTGCAAAATATATTCTGCAGTCATGTATCAGTTAGGTGCTGGGTATTCAGTATATAAAGATCGCCTGTAATTCAGCAGCACCAAAAACAACCTGATAAAAAAATGAACCCAGGACCTGAAAAAATATTTCTCCAAAAAAAGACAGTACAGATGGCAGATGAAAAGGTGCTTATCATCACTAATCATTAGGGAAATGCAAATCAAAATCTCAGTGAGATACCATTTTATACCCATTAATATGGCTACATCTAAAATAGCAAATGATGTGTAGTGATAAGGATGTGAAAAAATGGGAACTCTTTGCATTGCTTGTAGGAATGTAAAATGATATGGGTCGATGGAAATGGTGTAACCGTTACTAAAAAATGAAACATTACCATATGATCTAGCAATTCTGTTTCTGCATGTGTATTCAAGGAGTGGAAAACAAAGTCCAGCAAATATTTGTTCATAAAAAGTGAAAGTTGGAAACAACTCAAGTGTCTATTGATGGATGAATAGTTAAACAACATGTAGTATACGCAAACTGTAATATTATTTGGCCTAAAGAAGAAGGAAATTCTGACATATGCTTCAACATGGATGAATCTTCCAGACATACAAATGAAATAAGGCAGTCACAAAAGGACATACTGTATGATTCCAGTTATATAAGGTACCTACAGTAGTCAAATTTTTAGAGAAACAATAGTGGTTACCAGAGCCAGGAATCAGTAAAGTGTTTTATGGGTATCAAGTTTCTGTTTGGGAGATAAGAAAATTCTAGCAGTTGATAGAGGTGATGGTTGTACAAACAGTGCAAATGTGATTAATGTTATGAACTGTATAAGTTTAAATGCCTAAAGTTGTAAATTTTATTTTATGTGTATTATATATGCCACATTAAAGAATAAGGATGAAGCTTTTTAAAAAATATCTTGGCAAGTTACAACTTTATTCATTGCATTGAAAAGTTTAATATGCAAATTCTCAATTATAGAACAATAATAGAATAGCATAATGAGTCATAATGTAATCTTCATGTGGAGCTAATATGTAATACTTTTTCTGAAGTACTGTAAATTATGGCCATCATGACACTTTGTACGTACTTCATTAGGCATCTCCAAAAATAAGGACTTTTCATATAATCAGAGTGCTATCATTATACCTAAGAAAATTAACAATTATTTTAAAAATAATATTCAGTTTATTGCATTGTTCCTGTTATTCCCAAATTGTGTTTTTATTGTTTTTTGGTTGTACTGTATGTTGCATTTAAATTTAATGTTTCTTATCTCTTAATTTCTAATAATTTCATGCTGTTCCCTGATTTAGTTCCCATTTACTGTTTTTTTTCCTATTGAATTTTATAGAAACTATAGTACTACCCTCAAGCAAAAACTCGCCTTATGATGTCTTATAACTAAGCTTTTATTCCATTAATTCCTATAAGCTTGCAGTTTTCTTGCAATAAAATGATTTTGCAAGGAAACAGATGAGTTATGGTATAGACTGAACAGAAGGTAGAATGGAAATTTGCCAGTGGCAACATTCTTTCGCAGCACAGGAAGCTGTTGCTAATTAGAATTCTGTCAAATAGTACAAAAAATTAAATGTGATTAAGGATGGTGATAATGAACAGTCTTTAGAGATCTACTTGGTTCTTCTTAAAGCTTTCTTGCATATTCTTTATTCTCAGCTTCTTCCTTTGAAGAAGTATAACTTTTTTTGACTACAGGGATATTCAAAATGAGTATAGAGCTATGTTCTATCTTTGGTAATGTGAGGAGGACAGAAGGGCAAGGAGAAGTAGCATAGGAACCCAGAGAAGGAAAAAAAGGAAGGAAAGTAGGAAAAGAAGCAGATTTTGTAATCAACAAGATTCTGCTAGGATTTTTGTGTTCTTATTTCTTTCTTTTTTTTTTTTTATAATTTTATTTAAAGAGGAAAAAACAAAACAAAATAAAACAGAATAAAGGGTAGCAACCATACAGTATTCCAAGGAAAAAAGGAAAAGTACAACAATAAAACCTAAGAAATTATTACTTGACTAATTACATACTGACTTCTTGGAAATAGTTGTTCAAATTACAAAGTTAAAGCATGTAAA